>VMOF01000320.1:6173112-6213112 GCA_011764245.1 Trialeurodes vaporariorum | reverse complement strand
GGAATCATCGGTGAATTCCAAAATGTCATTAAATCTGCGCAAATCGGCAGCTCTGTTTCAATATCACTCCCCACAAATCCTCTATATCGCTACAGCTCGTTGAAGAGGACGTTATTTGCCTCCACCTCATGGGCGGATACAGGGCATTGTCTTTCTCTCTCTCTCCCTCCATTTGAACTTATGTGTTAGAAAAGGATAGCAGAGGGGGCTATCACGTGACTTTGGCCCCCTCTTCTGTCCTTTTCTAACGCACGTTTTCAAATGGGAGGAGAGAGAGAAAGACAATGGGTCTGTTGCATACTTTTGCTATACAACAAGATAGAATCTCGATTCTTATGTAAAATTTGGCGAAAATAACGATGCGCACATTAAAAACGTTTAAAATCCACTCATTAACTCAGGAAATCACTTCAATTTCAAACAGCCCGCCCTACACTAGACACTATTTGCACCTTTATACTACTACATAGACGGAACCACTTTGCATAAGTAAACAACGTCGTAACTACAAAATGATGGAATTCCCTTCTAAATACATGAACTATTGGCTGCATTTGCTGTCTGGTCTTTTCGGTTTATCAAAGATTACGAAATAATATAAGACATGTACGCATCTAAACGAAACATTCCAATGATTGTAAGTTCTGTTCATGTTTACATAAACGAGATGGTTCGATCTATGTAGTTATAAGTCGGTGATATAGTGTCTAGTGTAGCACGGGTTGTTTGAAATGGAAGGTATTTTCTGAGTTAATGAGTGGATTTTGAAAGTTTTCAATGTGCGCTTCGTTATTTTCGCCGAATTTTACGTTAGAAACAATGTGTCATATTGATGTAGCAAAAGTACGCAACAGCAACAGACCCATTCCCTGTATCCGCCCTTGATCCACCTCCACTGTGCCTTCAGTCAAAATCGGCAACAATGGAACGCAGTAATCATCACAGCCGCGGCGCAAATCCAACGCCAAAGATGATGAAGACCGGGTAATTGTCACAAAATGAAACCACAATGACAATAACGATATCGATAACGATAACAATTGCAGCGACAAGACGCAGCCTCGCGGATCTACCGGGAGAAATCCCGGACCGTTATACATTAGTCGCATAAAACAAACACGGGGTCTCCCAGTCTTCGGGTCTCCGGACCCTGTTCCTGTTACCTTGAAACGACTGGCGCACAATGGTTTGAGATTGAAAAAGAAATAAATTGTAGGAAATACCCCACGAAAACTGTCATCTCATATCAAAAATATTCTGAGGGAGACCCTCCAGACCACTGACCCCCCTCTTATTACTATGGGGGACATCCCTAGACCCCCTTTAATATTCTGGAGGAGACCCTTAGACCCCCTACACTGAAAAAAATGAAATTACTAAAAAAGCAATTAAGTTTTGTAAAATCAGGAAAATAAAGCACATGCTAATTTTACTTGTTATTTTCGGTGAATCCTACAAAACTTATGGCTAATTTTACGATTTGAATTGTAAATTCTGCTTAAGTTTTAGTAATTTTTCTATTTGGATTGCAAATTTTTCAATCTAAACAGTACATTTTACGATCCAAATCATTGTGACTTTTGCATATTACATGGCTGTCATGGCGTGACAGCTATACGACTTGCAAAAATTACAATGCTTTGAATTGTTAAATTTACAATCCGATTGGTAAAATTTATGATCCAAATTGTAAAATTAATCAATATTAAGCAAAAGGACGGGGCACATTCTTTATGGGAAATGGCCCCTTGCCAAAAGTTGATTTTTTTACATGGATCGACGCCGCTCGTCGAGCTAATCAAAAGTTCTCACGGCACCAAAAAAAGTTACCGTGCCGTTTTCGCGCAATTTAAGCTCAAAGTTGAGAAATAACAATAGGAATCGGCATCAGTACAGAGTGCATTTCTCGGAAAAGGACGGGTGGTCGGCGCTTCTGTCTCTCGTAAAACAATACCATTGCTCACAGTCGGACCGACCGCACGCACGTATACTGTCCGTTCCTCTCCCTTATACCCATTTACCTTACTCCCTTATACCCATTTCACACATTTTCTTTCACTCACTGACCGCAATCCCCTCCACCCAAGAGCCTCATCATAGCTCATCATAGGAAAATGTGTGAAAGGGTATAAGGGAGAGGAACGGACACTATACGTGCGTGCGGTCGGTCCGACTGTGAACAATGGTATTGTTTTACGAGAGACAGAAGCGCCGATCACCCGTCCTTTTCCAAGAAATGCACTCTGTACTGATGCCGATTCCTATTGTTATTTCTCAACTTTGAGCTTAAATTGCGCGAAAACGGCACGGTAACTTTTTTTGGTGCCGTGAGAACTTTTGATTAGCTCGACGAGCGGCGTCGATCCATGTAAAAAAATCAACTTTTGGCAAGGGGCCATTTCCCATAAGGAATGTGCCCCGTCCTTTACAATCCAAAACGTAAAATTAGCTACATGTGTAGTAAATTTTACGAAAAATGGCTGGTAAAATTAGCCTTCGCCTCATTATACTGATTTCACAAATCTATTTTTTTCAGTGTATAATATGGAAGACATCCCCCCCTTAATATTCTGGGAAAGACCTCCAGTAGCCCAGACCATCTTCGAGAGGTTAATTTTACAGTAGGCTGGTTGCAGAATGTTTTTGCAAATTTTCATCAAAATTTAAACGGCTTTATTTGAAACACTCCAATTTTGCCCTGTGTTCACCCATTCTACCCATTTTTCGATTGATTTTAACCCTCTATTAAACTCATGAAAAATATCAAATTCTTGGGTGTTCGGCGAACACCTTCGCAGTCGACCTATTACATGGGTTTAAATGGACAACTACGATGTTGCCAAATTGCACGCTACGCCACTGGTTTTTATAGGGAAGGTAGTTAACTATTCGTACTCGAGGGAGTTGGAATGGCCTATACGACGGATTGAAGGCGCCCGACGCGACGACAGGACCTTATCTTGTGAGTGATTTCATCAATAATCGCGTTTATCCTGAAAGAAGAATGAAACAGTGTGAAATAGACTTGGAGGGTAAAAAACGAGTATACTCGGGATTGGGCCATAAAGGGTTAATAGAAACTTATTAGTATCCACAACAAGAGCCCCATTCAAAACTTTCCAGTAATATCTCTCGGTTTTATTCACTTGTTGAAAGTGCTTCCTGTCGTTAAAATTGGGCTTGAAGGTTTGTCCATGAAAAATTGAAATAAACATAGGCGTCCGTCCTATTTGATTGTATGGCAATTAATCGATTAGTCACGGGACCATGGCCCCTTCAAGAATCGGTTGTTTATCATCCATTCAAATGGGAATAATGCGCAGTTGCCAGATTGCTGGATCCGCATATGGAAATAAACATTTATTTTCAGATTTTTGTCCACTTTTTGACGATATCGAACCACAGTGCGCCGCACGGAAAATATCGCAAAATTATAATGCGCATGCGCGGCCGGGATACGCCTACTCTCATTGACAGGTACGTCTACTGTTGCTCTCTGAACCACTGGCGCAACCAGGATCTCTTCCATCTCTCTCATTTCCCATTTGAATGTTTAAGTAGGAAAAGGACAGAAAGAGGGGGTTTTATCCCCTTGTCCATCCTTGTCTAACATACGTTTCTTAATGGAGAAAAGAGAGAGATGAAGAAACTCTCGGTGCGCTACTGCTCTGAACGGTTATAATCTGTCCGGAAACAATGGGAGACTGGCAGATTACAAAAACGGCAACCTGACGACGAGATTTTTACGAGAGCTTTAATGAAATCCAAGGACTGCAATTTCAGTGCGATTTTTTTTAAAGGCCTCTTTCCAGTTAGTCATTTCCCGTTGCTCTCAAGATTTTTCATTTGAAACACAGTTTGAAGTATTTTGTTCGGTATTTAAGGTAGATGTCCCAATTACCGCCCCCTTAAGAAAAAATTGCCGTAAAATGCATGTAAAAATTTTGATTTTTATCAAATCTATGATCGGTTTTCACTAGGGCCTCTCAAATACTATCTAGTTTTATGAAAAAAATATAAAGTTGGCTTAATCAATCAGGAAAAAAAATTATTAATAAAACTCGAAAAAATGACCCATGTCCCAATTACCGCCACACCAAAAGTGGCTTTGTCCCAATTATTGTCATATTAGGTGCCCTAATTATACCCGTACATATTTGCGCTGGCTTTTCATTCAAATCATCATGTTTATTGTCAGGAAATAATGACATTATAATAATTTAAAAAGCAGAAAGTAAAGAGAACAGATTTTTAATAAGTAACTGCTGAGAGAAATCGGCAAAAACAGGTAATACGGGGGCAGGTGTCCTGTGTCAACTTCTATGATTTTTTAAGGGCACAACGCTGCTAAATATCAACTTCAAACTTTTTTCACCAGTTCAGCCAACCTATGAAAAACACTTATCCCATATACGCTTAAATTTGTCTGCTAAAGTAGGCTTATTTTAAAGAATAAATGAAAAGGGGGGCGGTAATTGGGACGTCTACCTTAATTTCCTCCCAGGAGCAACCGTTTTGCGTATAATTAATGACATTTTTCAATTCATCGATGATTTCCACCGGCTGAGAAAAGATCACACAATTCAGTCCAGAGTCCAGTGTATGACTTTACTGCACGAAAATACTTTAATACTCTAATCTGTAATGTTTTCTCAACCGGTATATTCGTCGATGACTTTAAAAAACTTGCGGGTATTTTAATAATGCAACGGCGATATAGCACCGATTGAGAAAAGATTATAGATTTGTGTTTTTTTCGTGCAGAACAGTCATATACTGAACTGAACTGTGCAATATTTTTGCAACCGGTGCGGAATCATCAGTGAATTGAAAATTGTCATCGATTTATACGCAAGTTACAGCTCTGATTTCCTTCGCCTGTGCTCTGATCGGGTGCAGTCAACCCAATGTTGAGTGCCAGCAGACCACGCCCACCCAAAACTTCTTTATCAGACAGTAAAACTTATAATCGAACATGGAATGTGAACCCTAACATAAACATGATCAATAACAGTGGTGAGGTATGCGATTTGGCAACGTTCCTTTTCTCCCATTTAAACACATTAGAAAGGTCGAAATGCTTGGTTATCACCGATGACTGGAGCGTTCGACTTTTTTAATGCATTTAAATGGAGAAAATACATTGTTGCCAAATTTTACGATTCGATACCTCCATAGGCGAGCCTGTTATGGAGCTTACCTTCAATAAAGAAATAATTGAAAATACTCAAGAGAGTTTAAGAGTGAGGGAAAGAGGGAGTGGGTTTTTCGTACAAAATACTTTAACTTTTATTTTTATTTTTTTTTCTCAAAAGGTTGCCAAATGTTTGGTTGATACTTCGCCATGTATACTTGATGTATACTTGAAGATACTTCCATTGTACTGTGTCCATTTAAACTCATGATAAAGATCGAACTATTGGGTGTTTGGTGAACACCTTCTCTTTTGACCTTTTTCATGGGTTTAAATGGATACAGTACAACTTGTCAAATGGGTCTGTTGCAAACTTTTGCTACAACGATAAAGATTGCTTCATCGTATGTAAACTCACCCGAAAAGTCCATTGGTGGCATCAGAAAGTCATAAAATGCAATAATAAACTCACAAGAGACGTTTAATGAAATCCAAGATGGCGGTAAAATATCGAGCAATCTGTATGCATGCACCTTTAACATCCAAGGATTGCCAACGTTGACAACTTCACAGCTTCAGAGGTTATGTGTTTATTTACGTTGTGATTGGGTGTGATCGATATTGTAAGGTTGGCTATCCTTGGATGTTCGTGGTGCATGCATACAGGTTGCTCGATATTTTACCGCCATCTTGGATTTCATTAAACGTCTCTTGTGAGTTTATTATCGCATTTCATGACTTTCTGATGCCACCAATAGACTTTTCACGCGATTGTACGTGGGATTGAACACTCTATAGCGATTAGCGCTGTAGCAAAAGTTTGCAAAAGACCCATTGCACGCTACGCTACTGATGTTTGTAGGTTTTGTTGGTGTTAACATAAAACGCGGCGGCTCCATTTAAGTAGTTGTATGTCTGTGATTATAGTGTCGAAATCTGGCCCTGTCACTTGTCAGTGAGTCCTCGAACCAGACAACATCGCACGGTGCGGTCCCTCATCCTCACTATCACCGTCCCGCACCCCTCCGAATCAGGATCAGGAGTCAGGACCCGTGTCCCTGTCTTCATCCGGTCCTTCAGCGTCGAGTGCCTGTTGCGCTTGTTGCCAAATTTCGCGTACAAAAATCCATTGGCGGGTCCAGAAATCTGGCAACTACGCATCCTTCCCATCTAATTGTACGAAAAACAATCGATTTTTGAAGGGGCTACAGCCTCGTGACTAATCAATGCGCTTGTTGCCAAATTTCGCGTACTAAAATCTATTGGCGGATCCAGAAATCTGGCAAATGCGCATCCTTCCCATTTAATTGTACGAAAAACAATCGATTTTTGAAGGGGCTATAGCCTCGTGACTAATCAATGCGCTTGTTGCCAAATTTCGCGTACTAAAATCCATTGGCGGATCCAGAAATCTGGCAACTGCGCATCCTTCCCATTTAATTGTACGAAAAACAATCGATTTTTGAAGGGGCTACAGTCTCGTGACTAATCGATTATTTACTATGCAATCAAATGGGAAGAAGACACTGTTGCTAGATCGCTGGATCCGCCAATGCAAAAATCCCAACATATTTGTCCTCGAATTAAATCATAATTAGAGGATTTTTCTGCACAATACGGCAACCATGCTTTAACCCCACCCTTTTCCTGTCCACACGAGGAGCATTTTAAAAAAAAAAAAAAAAAAAAAAAAAAATCAGTCAAACGTTCGATTTGTTTTAGTTGAATGGAGAGCGATTTTCCTCTTTTCATTACTGTCCCCTCTTTTTCTAGTTTGATGAGGAAATGAGCAAGCTCGCCATATACATAGGCGGATATAGGAATTTGTCTTTCTCTCTCTCGTTCCATTTGAACACGTGTGTTAGAGAAGGATAGCAGAGGGGGCCATCATATGACTTTGGCTCGTCTCTCCGTCCTTTTCTAACGCACGCGTTCAAATGGAAGGAGGGAGAGAGAGAGAGAGAGAGAGAGAGAGAGAGAAACAAATTCCTAGATCCGCCCATGATGGCCGTATGTATCCAACATCGCACATACACACAAAGCTTCGTTTTTGCCGCGGCTAAAAATTTCCTGTCGATTGTGTGTGTTTGGTCGAGTGTTAAAATGCCTCCCCCTCCTCCCTTCCATCTGGCGTATCCGTACGCGCCGTGTTTGTTGTGACAATGACACGCTCGTAATCAAAACACTCCTCGCACTCTCTCTTTCGGAGATTACGTAGTACACCTACGATGTGTTGTATTTGTTATTTGAGTTCTGCTCCTCAGGGGGGTGATCACGGAGGATCGGATCGTTTCGGTATCGTTATCGTTATCGTTTACATGTAACCTTATGGGTGGCTCAACTGATCGAATCGTTTTGAGCTCCTCTTAACGATTGAAACGGACGAAAGGAAGCGATGAGTCGCAGGCTGTCGTAATCTCGATCGTTTGAAGTAGGAAGAGGTGAGGAGGGGATCACCTGCGCGATCGAGTTGCGCAGAAGCAAGCCCATTTGATTTAATGCAAACGATAACGAAACGATCCGATCCTCCGTGATCACCCCCCCCCCCCCAGGTTTTTTTTGGAGGTTATGTACGACTATTTGCGCGAAAATTTGTCGCGAGAGTACACGGGGGGAACAAAAAGGCTGGTAGAATTTCTGCGTAGCTGATTTTGGAATATGCTATCAAGTATGGTCAATTTTACCATCATATGGTAAATGCAACGTACCTTGCGGTGAAAAGTACGAACAGGTTATCTCAATTTACCACAAAGTAAGTTTCATTTACCATATGATGGTAAAATTAACTATACTTAATAGCAGACTCCAAAATTAGCTATGCAGATGGTAAAAATCCTACCAGTCTTTATTTACCTGCGTAGGGTTGCCAACCACCCTACGGGGTGCAACCACCCTACGCCAACCACCGCACCGGCGCCGCGGAGCTCAAAAAAGCAACAGTTTTTGGCTAAAATTGATTGGGGCTCTTGAAAAGTTTTGCTACATGCAAATAAATAGTCCAATCTGATGTGAAGGCCAGCAGAAATAATAAAAAGTAATAAACTCACCAAAAAACTGCTATAACGGCAAGATCGTATGAAGGCGCATCAACGCAGGGATCATGGGAGATTCCTGTCTAATTTGTCACTTGCTCTACGGAAACACAGAGATATGTCTCAAGTTAGATAGGAATCTCCCATGATACCTGCGTAGCTCCGCCATTAAGCCCGATTCTGAGAGTGAATTTTCTGATTTTTTAGCGTACTTATCGTCATTTTTACAGGTTTTTAAGCAAGAATAAATTCTTCAATTCCTTGAAGCAAAAGTTTGCAAGAGCCCCATTTACGTTAAAAGTACAAGTTTGAGGAACATCGGCATTAGCGAGCATACTTTAGGAAGATGGCCTGTAAGTTTCAGGCTGAAATACTCAAAAATAAAGCCGAGATTAAAAAATACGATAGTTCTCATAAGCCTCAATGAGTGCGACTGAGCTAGATAGACATGGTATCACTCGCTCACTCGCATTAACTAAGCTTGAGGCTAAATGATTTTCCTAAATTACGGATTTAATTATCAACCAATTTTGCTCGTTTTAGGCTTCACAAATTTATTAAAAAACTACGCAGGTACCGACTTTCAGGGTTAGGTTAGAGATTTACAGATTATTTCTAGAAGTAAGAGGTCCGGATTAGAGATCCGAAAATACACGCCTACCAGTGGCGGCTCGTGCAATGTGGCAACAACGTAATCCCTCCATTTAAACCTATGTAAAACAATCGATCTTCAAGAGGTGCGATTGCACTCCCAAGAAACCGATACTTTTGCGTATGTTTAAACGGCAAATAGGCATGGTTGTTAAATTGCACGAGCCGCCACTGACATCTATTCAAAATCTTTTGAGTAAAATTTTAAAATTTCGTTTGCGATTCATGGGAATGCTATCATATTTACAGTGGCGTAGCGTGTAATTTGGCAACATTGTACTGAGTCCGTTTAAACCCATATAAAAGGTCGAATGCAAAGGTGTTCACCGAACACCCAATAATTTGATTTTTTTCATGGGCTCAAATGGACACAGCACAATGTTGCCAAATTGCACGCTACGCCACTGACACAAACAATCAATACTTTGTACCCATACGCTGCCGTGCAACCGTTTACGTACTGAATAATTAAACATTTGACACAACTTTGAAGAAGAAGCACCGAGAAATCATTAAAGAAGTCTCGCCTCATTAACCGAAGTAATGAGCACCGCGTACGCAATAATTGGTCATATCTCACACCAATAAAATTTATTTATCGATCGATAAACACGAATTTTGCCGGAGCTTTTTCGTTTGTGAGTGAACTTTTAAAAACACATTTAAAACGCAATGCCTAGTAAGAGATAATTTGCCTGTCAGCTATTATTTTAATTAACGCACAGTTAGGGAATCGCAAAATGTCAAACGACTCGTGGATACATATTTTTTTTTGTAGGTTGTAGGCAAAAACTAAAAGACTCAACACGGTTAAGGTTTACAGCGATGCAGAGTCGAAATTATGACTTCATGTTTGGGATTTGGATAGATTGAGAGAACTGAGAGAGAGAAATACTGAAGGACCAGCTCTGAAGCGATTAACACTGATGTAAGAGGAGACCATTCGTCGGCTTAATGCAGAACAAATTACGAATACCTTTGTGAGGGCTTCAGGTGAGCCTAAAAAAATCCTTTAGAAATCCTTGAAAATGAAATACCGTCTCATTTCACGGTTGAATTTTCAAAATTACGTCTGTTGTGGTTAGTGATGGATCTAAAAAACGTTCGAATGGGGGCTAAGGTCCTAAAGAAGGTGGGGGGCTAAAACCTCTTTATTTCCGACAAAAATCTCAAAGTTCTCCTAAAATTTCTTTGTAAATAGCGTAAAACTGCGGCTCATGGTGAGTGGGGGGACGGAGGGGGGATCTTAAAGCTTCCTTAGCCCTCCCTAAATCTACCACGGAATGTGGTGGTTGAAAAGAAATACATAAACAATGGGTGAAAGAGCTATGTTGCCAAGTTTCACAACACAACAATAGAAAAGCTTCACGAAACACTCGAAAGTCCACAAAACATAGTGTGTAATGATACCGAAACTTTTTGAAAATAGAACCAAAACCAAAACTCACTGTCACAAGTTTCTTGAGATTGGAAACACGTTTCGAAAACTTTGCACCCATCGTAGGCTCATCCGCGGCTGACAATGCGAGACAGCGATACCGCGCCGCAATTGAATTCTTATCTATCCGACAGCGAGGGACATCGCGGAGCGTATAGGTAATATTACTCCGGGGCCGTATGAGGGGGTTTCTTTCCACGGTTTCATGAAAAAATTCGCGAGCAAAAATGAGATTACACTTACTTCCGATAAAGAAAGCTGGGTTTGATTTTCCTTCAAAGTTTAAAAAAAAAAAAAAAAAAAAGGATTGTTGACCTATATTTTTGTATACTTTTAAAATTCCGAGTCCCTATACAACAGCTGCTCTCGACAACCCCCCCCCCCCGGACCATAGATTATTTTTCAATGTCAAGTGCTGTATGCTCGTTGCCATCGCACTGGCGCAACCAAGCTGTCTTCCATCTCTCTCATTTCCCATTTGAATGTATAAGTAGGAAAAGGACAGAAAGAGGGGGCTTTATCCCCTTGTCCACCCTTGTCTAACATACGTTCCTTAATGGAGAAAAGAGAGAGATGAAGAAACTCTCGGTGCACTGGCACAACCAGGCTCTCTTCCATCTCTCTCATTTCCCATTTGAATGTATAAGTAGAGGAAAAGGACAGAAAGAGGGGGTTTCATCCCGTTGTCCATCCTTGTCTAACTTATGTTTTTTAATGGAGAAAAGAGAGAGAGAGATGAAGAAACTCTCGGTGCGCTACTGCTCGTTGCTCATAGTCGCAGTGACATTGTTCGGTGTGAGATTCCTCAGGAATGCAGGGCGAGGTTCCTCAAACTTTCTTTACTAATCTGTTTGCTCAGTGATAACGATAAGAAAGAGAGACGACCGATTTGATGGCCGGGGTGTGTGCTTAAGTGATCAAATCGCTTGTGCTATCATAGGTATATAGGCGTTACTGTGTTAACACGTGGTGTGTTCAAGAGAAGCTTTTATGTTTCAAAGTCAAATCTATAAGAATGTGGTCATGCTGTTTATGAAAGATGTACACCGTTGCCAAATGGGTCTCTGGCAAACAAATAGGTCTATTTATTTAAGGCGGACACCACGAAAATAATCGGATCAAGACAAATGCCCTGTCTCAGTTGCTTCCACATGGTTTTCTTATCTATAAGTTATACGTTGACCACGCAGGCCTTCCATTCAATTGCGACTCTTGTTTACTCTTTGGTTTGAAAGAACAAGTAGGCGATTTTTGATTTAAAATTGACAAAAAAAAATAAATTGATTCATAACTTTTCTTTCGTCGGAGTATATGTTCTATGAAGCCTCGGGGTAATAGGCCAGTAAAGAGTAGGGTGGGGTGGGGAAGGAAGGGAAGATGATGGGGGGGCGCAGCTCTTTTCTTTGCGTGGGGCGCATGCATGCCTAGTTACGCCACTGAATTAACAGTTCATTTTCTTCTGTTCCTTTCATTTTTTATCGTAAAATGTTGACTTTTATGGATTCCTTGCCCTCCGCTGCGGACTGAACAGTGTAATATTTTCTCAACCGGTGAAATCATCGGTGAATGGAAAAATGTTGTTAACAATACGCAAAACGGTAGCTCTGGTTGGAAGAGAGGAGAGGAGAGGAGTGGAGAGGAGAGAGGGCAAGAGAAGTTACGAAAATCTGAGATGAATAAGGTGGAACATAAACATACCGGAAGAGGAAACTGATAGTGTCTGCGGCCACTGATGGTGCCTCCGTTGTGGAGGATGGCCCCATTGTCGGTTACCCGCAGCCGCTGGCCGGGCACACGCTCAGGCAACACTTTAAAGTGAGGCCCGACAGGCACGGCTCGCGGGAACGAGGCCCACGCTTGGTGGCCAACTTCGGTCTGAAGCGAAGAACTCCCGGAATTCCCCATTTTCAAGCATTATCTGTCAACAGAAAAGGAACAAACAAAAAATAAACATCAGGGAAAATAATCATCAAAAGGAAAAACGAGAAAGAGCCTCGCCAAAAAAGGGCCAAATTTGGACCCTTTTTTCGTCCCTCGAAATCCTGGACCAAAATAATGTGGCTTAAATTAATCCTTAAGGTGACCTGATACTCGTGTTAAAATTTCAGCTTGAGTATACGCACGGTTTCCGAGATATGGGGGGGGGCAAAGTTCCCCATTGAAAGCATTGAAATGTTGCAGCAGCTGCGCCATTTCAATGCTTTCAATGGGGAACTTTGCCCCCCCCCCCCCATATCTCGGAAACCGTGCGTATACTCAAGCTGAAATTTTAACACGAGTTAAAATTTGTTTAAGTATCAGGTCACCTTAAGGAGTAATTTAAGCCATATTTGGTCCAGGATTTCGAGGGACGAAAAAAGGGTCCAAATTTGGCAAGGCTCTTCTAAAAATTAATGATCAAAGTCACAGTGCTTCTTGATGGGCAAAGGCGGCTCGAGAACACTCGATTATCCTGTTTCTCCCATGCAGTGGCGTACGCAGGAATCTATCTTTCTCTCTCTTGCCCCATTAGAACACGTGTGCGTTAGAAAAGGACAATAACAGGGGCTAAGCTGTGACTTCAACCCCTATTCCTTTCCTTTTTCAGCACATACATTCAAACGGGAGAAGAGAAAGAGAGACAAATTCCTGCGTACGCTATTGCTTCCGTGTAATGGTTAAATTTTAACCAAGACATCTTAAACTCAAACCATGGAAAACGTAAAATTTACAATTTTCTTGGACTGTCGAAAATTTGAATCAAGTTATGGTAAATCTTACGATAGCTATTTTTTCAGTGTAAGTATGGACCTGCGATACACTGGAAAAAAAAAAACAAAACAAAAAAAACAAAAACAAAAAAATACAAACTTTAAGTATTTACTTACTTAAAAGTGCGGTCAAGACTTAAACATTCTTAGTTGTACCATTTAAAACAGTTAAAGCAGCACGGGGTAGATTTAACTATTTTAAATGGTAAAACCAAGAATGTTTTAAGTCTTGACCGTACTTTTAAGAAAGTAAATACTTAAAAATAGCATCCCCCCCCCAGTGTAGGTTGCTAAAGCAACGCTTCAACTCTCCAGATATGAATTTGCATATCTTCCGTTTTGAAGGCGACTTTAAGCTACTTCAATCACGCATCTCTAAAATGGTCCATTACAAACCAACTTTTCTTCAGAATGACCAGGAGAACGAAAAAAAATCAACCACAGGTCAATTTGCATAACGTCCGTGCAACTAGGACTGTGCGGTTCTTCCTTTTCTTCTTTAAATACTTACTCCGTAAGCGAAATTAAGGAAACGTGAGATACAGAGGCGTTTCTAAGATATTGTCTTTCTCGCTCTTCGTCCAATCCCATATCCATAAGTGCAGATGTATAAGAAAAGGATAGAAACAGCGGCTAGCTATCACGCGATTTTTCTTTGAGAGCATGCGTTCAAATGGGCGAAGAGAAAGACGGACCCCTTGATACGCCTCGAAGAGATAAACTGTAACCCCGCGGCTATCAAGCAAGATCGGTCTAAAACGTGCCACTATGACTAACTGCCACTAGGGAAGTAGCGTAACATAGGAAAGCACAGATCTGATACAGATGTATCTCGCGAGATGATGTGAATGTGAGTCGCCGGACCAAACCAATCACTGTACTACTCGCCATTCGTAAACAGACGGAGAGAGAAAGATAGAAAGAGAGAGAGAGAGAGAAAGATACAGTGAGAAGGAGGGAGAGGGGGGAGAGAGGGGGGAGAGAGTAAGTGGGACAGACAGAGACAGAGAGGAGAGGGAGAGAGAAAGAGAGAGGAGAGAGGAGAGAGAAAGAGAGAGAGAGAAAGAGGAAAAGGAGAAAAGAGAGAGAGAGAGAGAGAGAGATACGGTGAGAAGGAGGGAGAGAGGGGGAGAGAGTGAGTGAGTGGGACAGACAGAGACAGAGAGGAGAGGGAGAGAGAGAGAGAAAAAACAAAGATAGATGGTAAGAGAAGGAGAGAGAGAGAGAGAGAGAGAAAAAGAGGAAGGAGAGAAAAAAAAACAAAGATAGAGGGAAGGAGAAGGAGAGAGAGAGAAACAGAGAGAAGAAGGAGAGAGAGAGAAAAAACAGAGATAGAGAGAAGGAGAAGGGGAGAGAGAGAGACAGAGACAGAGAAAAGGAGGGAGATAGAGAGAAAGACAGAGACGCTGAGAAGGAGGGAGAGAGGGGGAGAGAGAGTGAGTGAGTGGGACAGACAGAGAGAGAGGAGAGGGAGAGAGAGAGTGAGTGAGTGAATGAGTGAGTGAGAGAGAGATAGGAGAGAGGGCGTGGAGTGAGAGAGAAAAACAGACAGACAGAGAGCGAGTGAGAGGGAGGGAGAGAGCGAGAGGAGAGAGAGAGTGGGAGAGGGAGAGAGAGAAAGGAGAGCGACCCAACAGAGGAATCAAAACAGCGTAAATTGAATCATTAGTGTCGTCGAAGGGTGGGGGAGGGGGAGGAGGCGAAGATGCGATAATTACTGACAAGAGGCGCGATCTATAATAATTTCCTGGCCCGACGCGCGCTGACACGAAACACGCGGACAGAAGTGAGAGAACACGGACGCGTTCTGTTCCCGACACGCAATGCGTTCCGTGTAGCGTTCGTTGTGACGCATCACGCGAGGAGCTCCTTGCCTGAAGCTCCCGACAAAGATCAGAAAACTGAGAAAAAGTTTGTGTTACAAAGGCAGGTATACAGACTTGCCTCTGTAACACATACTGATAGCATACTGATCTGATATATCAGGATCGAGGCCTGCGTTCAACGAGCTATGATTTGCATCTAGAGCAGTGGCGTCGCGTGTCATCAGGCAACAATGCAACTGATCCATTTAAACTCATTAAATATATCGAATTTTCCAAGTGCACTGTGCACCCCCTGAATTCGATCTTTTACAAGAGTTTAGAGGATAGAATACATTGTTGCCAAATTGCACGCGACGCCACTGATCTAGAGTGGAAGTCGAGTGGGTAAGCTGCGTAACCGATAAGAAGGATTTTTAGGTTAGGGTCGAAGAGTAAATTCCTATATAAGTCTCTTCAGACAATCAAACACGACCTTCAAAGAGGCCCATTAATTTGAGAATATTTGAAAATGATTTATGTTGCGCACCAATTACCAAAATATGCCCGCCTAGAACCCTAGAAGTAACTTGTTGCCTTTACTTTGATCGAGAGGTGGAAAACCACCTAGATAGGTTGTTTGCTTAGTTAGCTTTCCTCCTGCGACTAGTGTGGAGAGTTTCAGCCAAAATGCGCCTATCTCACGCGGTTTCTCTACGTGTGTTGGAAAATGACAAAATGAGGGGCTGGCCGGACCAGTCACGTGATATAGCCTTACTCAGAGTCCCTATATACTATGAGAGTTGTGCCAAGTCAGAATCCGTTTCTCATTGGCCCTCAGATTTAGGCTCTCACAGAGGCGCCAAGAGGCAAAATGCAAAAGCCGGAAAGTTTTTTTTTTTTTTTTTTTTTTTTTTTTTTTTTTTTTTTTTACATTTTGGGCTCCCTCATTTTACAGCACTGGTGACCGCGGTAATCATTGTTGATTTTTCCTCTGCTTAAATGTTATTCTGGAGAACATTATCTCTTTCATTAACAAACGTTATGGCCAAGAATCAGAACTTAACCTATTAGAAATAGCGAAGTAGTAGAAACTGCGCAGAGGCAAATGGTCATCCGCCATTTGCAATTTGCCTCTTAAGCGCTCCGTGAACAGTTTCTTCTTCTTCATTTTTTAAAGAGGAAGAGCATGGCAGGGCACCACTTCTCATAATATATAGTGACTAGCCTTCCCTATTCCCTAGATCTTTCCTTGTCTTCAAGCTTATTCCAATGGATGGAGAGACAGAAAGATTTAGTGACTAGCCTTCCCTATTCGCTAGATCTTTCCTCGTCTTCAAGCTTATTCCGATGGATGGAGAGACAGAAAGATTTACTGACTAGCCTTTCCTATTCTCTAGATCTTTCCTCTTCTTCAAGCTTTATTCCAATGGATAGAGAGACAGAAAGATCTTCTGAGTCTGTCTCTGTTCGCACCGACCTCAGTGTTTCTCGGGTCGATGTGAGTTTTCGTTCAGTGTTTCTGGCACACCCCCCCCCACCATAGCTTTCCTGTGCTTTGAAGCACGTATGAGATGCGGTGTGGTATATCCGGAGTCTATAGGTAATCTTTGGTGACATTTGAGGCGGTATCTTAAAAAAGCCCGTAAAACATGAAGTTTGCTCTTTTTTAAAAATTAGCATTGGAATAGTATCGAGAATTCTACAGTAACGAGCAGACCCGAACTTTCCTTTGCCCTTCTTTTTTCTCTCTCCAAGAACCGCCTCAATTAAGGGGTTTAACATTAACACGCGACGGATGAAATAATTTCGACCGCGGATGCATAATATGCATCATTATCTTTTTAAAATGAGGCGAAGTAGCTTACGGAGGGCTCTCTCTCTCGCGGATTCCGCGGGAATTCTGAACATGTAACGCCGGGTGCCGGGTACAGCACAATGGATCAAACAATGATTTTTTCCGGACAGTTTAAAATTTTCTTTTATTTTTCGCTATAAACAGTGTTGATAGTTTCTTACGATAGTCGCGTTATCTAACTCATTTTAAACAGTAAAATTAGTCCGTACGTATAATAACGTAATAATTGAACATTCATACTTCAGTCATCATACCATTTTATTGTTAATAACCCTTTTAATATACCGGGTTACTGACTGTGAGAAAAATCAAAACTAGATCGTTCAAATTAAGTGGGTAGTTAAATATTCCTACTTCGCGGTGTTCATTTTGCCTATCCCTCCGATTGCAGGCGCTCGTCGATGAATAATTTTGAAGAAGATGACAGTTAAGATTTTCCTCAGTGTTGATAGTTTCTTCCGAAAATCACATTGTCTGACTCATTTTAAACAGTGAAATTAGTCCGTACGTATAATAACGTAATAATTGAACATTCATACTTCAGTCATTTTACCATTTTATTGTTTATTACCCTTTTACTACCGGGTTACTGACTGTGAGAAAAATCAAAGCTCGATTGTTTAAATTAAGTGGGTAGTTAAATATTCCTGCTTCGCGGTGTTCATTTTGCCTATCCCTCCGATTGAAGGCGCTCGTAAATAACTTATCTTGAAGAAGATGAAAGTTGATGATATGATGGCTGCATAAGTGTCGACAAGTCCTGATCTTTTATCAGGAAAAAGAGACACTGTCGCGATGCTTTGCGCTCGGTCTACATACTTGTCTTTTTGGTCTCACAAATAGACAGCCGAAATTTGTTCTTAACATTATTACAACTTTATTTCTCATCCGAATTTGATGGTTAATGGCTCAAAAAGTTGAAGAGCATCGCTGAGGTATTCAGCTACTTGACATGGTCACGTGTGAAACATGACCCAAAAATACCCATAGAACTAATACAAAATAAAAATAAAAATAAAAACGAAGAGGGGGGGCCAAAAAACAAAACAACCGAAAAATACGAAATTAGGGGGGGTGACTGGTAGCGCCAACTAGCGGATTGAAAGATCCCCAACTTTAAAGCGTATACTCTACATGCAGTGATCAAATTTGATTAAAAACTCTCGAGTAGATTCTTACTTAACAGACTAGATAAATTATAAAATAAAACCAAAGGTGCTTACACATGAATATTGTATCAAATGATCATTTCGGGCATTCACCCATCTTCATTATCCGTTTGTTAACTAGTTTAAATATTTTTATATATTTTATTTATTTATTGTTTTCGGTTCCTTCGTTATGACTTAATTTTGGTTTTCAAAATCGTAAACTTGACGAGTGCGCGAAATAATGCGTCGATATGTTTCTACATTAATTCCTTATTAATCACTGAAGATGGGCGAATACCCGAAATGATCATCTGATACAATATTCATGTGTAAGCATCTTTGGTTTTATTTTATAATTTATCTAGTCTGAAAATTTCTGGTGCAAAATGCGAAAAACTTTTACAAATTTATCAGCTCTTCCTTAACCTAAAAAAAAATCTCCTACACTCACTTTATCTTGATTTTTGACCTTGGAGCCATGTTTGAAAAAATCCCAATTTCAGCCACTGTGCGCCGGGTGCCCCCGCGGTAGCCGGGAGTGTCGATTTTGCCCTCCGACATCGCGCGTCACTCGTAATCGACATGCAGAGTGGAGAGCCAAGCAGCAAGGCGCAACAGCACAAAACGCTGTACAAGATATGCCCCAGCGACGGAGAAGAGAGAGAGAGAGAGAGAGAGAGAGAGAGAGAGAGAGAGAGAGAGAGAGAGGAGAGAGAACGAGGCATGGGTTACAAAGATTACGTAACACTGATCTCTTTTCTGCACTGCTCTTCGGCGACGTGCGCGCGCCGCTCCGTTGTCAGACATCGCGGTGACGTAAGCATTCAATTTGGCAACATTGCTCCTCGTCCACTTAAATCCATGCGAAATGTCGAATTCGAGTGTGTTTCCTTAACTCCCATGGTTGGACCGACCTTTTTAAAGAGTTTAAATGGAGTTTTTAATGGCTACATGCGCAACTTTGGCACCGTTTCATTCCGTCCACTTTAACCCATGTAAAAGGTCGAATTCGAGTACGTTCACCTAACACTTACAATAGCTCGATCTTTTTTATGGATTTGAATTGATAAATGGGCAAATGGCTTTATTGAATGGCATGCTACCACTGTGACAGGGGAAAATCGCTGCGATTTTCAAATAGTTCGATGAGAAAAAATTGAACGGATTCTATTCTAAAGCACTGATTGTGGTTTGAATTTTATCAAAAATTGTCAAAGTAAAGTACTCGTGTAATAAAATGAAATCGGTTCCAAATGCAAATATGATTGCATCAATGACGTTAACTGGCCAAATTAATGTAGGTGCATTACACACGACAAGTGACAAAATACTATTCACGTCCTTTATACATGATATTGCACACTGAAAAAGATTACCCAAGAGCATGACAACATGTGAACGTGAACCTATGTAAGGGATGGTACAATTACCAGAATTCTAGTGTGTGTACCATATAGTTCTTAAAAAGTTCAAGGAAATTCTAATTCTATGACCATATTCTAGTAACACCACTAGACTTTTCTGATGAAAGTATTAACTTTTTGGTGCTCACATATCGTTGTGCTTCTGGTATCTGGTAATATGACTGGAATCTGGTATTACGACTATCAGGTTTTTTTTTGGTGCGAAGTGTGCATCTGTGATTGTATGCACGGAAAAAAGAGACTGGTAGACTGGTAGATACCATCTGCGTAGCTAATTTTGGAGTTTGCTATCAAGTACGGTAAATTTTACCATCACGTGGTAAATGAAACGTACCTTATGGTAAATTAAGATAACCTGTTGATACATTTCACCATAAGGTACGTTGCATTTACCATATCCCTCGAGTGTTCGCGTGGATGACATACGTCATCCAGCTACTTGTTTTTGCGTGTATTTTCGCGAATTTTGAATTTTCAAAGCTGAGATTTTCAGTAGCTGCCCTTTTTGGATGGGACAAGAGGGCTCCGAAGTTTTTTTTTTTTTTTTTTTTTTTTTTTTTTTTTTTTTCCTTTCGAAACCTGGAAGTTACTAAACGTCAAAGTGGCTGGATGACGATTGTCATCCACGCGAACACATCCAAAAACATATTTTTCAAGTTTCGAAAATTCTGAAATTTGAACTTGAATAAACATCCTACGAGGGAAACAAAAAAAAATTATATTTCTTTTAAATCATCATTAAAAGTTTTGATCCTAAAATATTGGTATTTTCAAAAGTGGCAAAATCTGAGTTTCCCATTTTTTAGTTTTTCGCCATTTGCAATTTTTTTTTTGAAATTTCTGTCATTCAAGTTACTGAGGAGGGTTTTCCCTATAGATTGAGTGTACATAAATGCATGTTTAGGCTTAAATTGGTAGACTTATAGCCATTTTTAAAAGTGGATGACGTATGTCATCCATGCAACGTTTCGTGTCACAAATGCGAGCGCGACCTTCCGAGGGGTGTATGGTGGTAAAATTTACCATACTTGATAGCAGACTCCAAAATCAGCTATGCAGCAGTAGCGGCCCGTGAGATTTGGCAACCATGCATTTTTTCCACTTAAACTAAGGTAAAAAATCGATTCAAGCGGAGGCTGGCAGCCTCCTCGAGTTTCGATTGTTTTCCATGTAGTTAAATGGGATAAAAACACTGTTGCCAAATCGCACGAGCCGCCACTGCTATGCAGATGGTGAAATCTACCATTCCTTTTTTTCCGTGTATTTCCGGAAAATAAAAATGAGTCTGAAATTTGGCAACGAAGCTGCGATATGCTCCATCCTCTGTCTCTCGCAATCAGCGTAACGCGCTCTGTCTTATAGTGAGCCGCTTTCCTCGCTGCTCTCAATCTTTCATTCTCGCATTCAGCAGTGATCAGTGCAGTGGTAACAAGGAAGTTAACATTTTGGACATTTTAAGCAAAAAGGCCTCCGTGCCCGTGCACGTCCAAAACAGTTTGATCAAAAACATCATCAAGCATCGTTGGACCTGAAGCACACTGCACAGGTCTACTCAACGGTCTAACAAAACAGGGCTGTTTGACAATCACTGTTTTGACACAGATACGAGGGAAAGTAACCTATGGTAATAACGTAGATTCGCGGCGTTTATTTAAAAAAAAAAAAAAAAAAAAAAAAATCGAACACTGAAAACATTAACCAGAAGAAATAATTGTTCGAGAAAACATCAAAGTCCGAATCAATGCGCTCGACGCGCACATCTTCAAAGCGGGAAGTCGCGATGCGTCAGGTCAGAATGCGCGGACCCAACAGGAAGCGAGAAGGATTTCAGCAGGTTAAAAGACGCTCGAGTGACGAGTGTGATTAAACGTAATGCTCGATTAAAGTAATGATACAATGTGTTGGAGACGAGTGCATAAGAAACATCCTAGTTGTTAAATGATGAGCCATTATTATCATACTGACTTCTTATTATCTTTCTCTCTCTCTCTCTCTCTCTCTCTCTCTCTCTCTCTCTCTCGCGGGGGGGGCAGGCTTTAATTTGATAGGAAGTTGACTTCAGCGCCACGGTCTGAATAAGAAAGAACTACATAAGAAAGAGGCAAATTGCAAACACCGGTCTTCGCGAAGCAACATCTTTGATATCCGAGATGAGTTACTTAATTGCAAATTTTCGATGTTGCGCAACTCGGCTGAGCGAACATTGCGAATGTAACTTGTAAGCAAATGCTTGGTCTAATTGCTGCAAGACATGGAAAGAAATCTCAGCTTACCGACTGAAACAACCAACATTTTGTTCTCTAAGATCAATGTTTGGGTCAGTTGGAAACTTTGATTACAAATGAATAAAATTCAGCGGTGATGAAGCTAGAAAAAAAAAAAAAAAAAAAAAAAAAAAAAAAAAAAAAAAAAAATACAAGAAACATTAAAAAAAAAAAAATGATAATAATAATAATCTTGACATCAATGCGTCGTCCACCTGACGTAGACATAAACGTAAGTCGGAAAAGGGCCTCTTGCAAACTTTTGCTACAGGTGATTGAAGAGTTGATTCTTGGATTAAAACCAGTAAAAATGACGATGAGTAGGTATACACTAAGAAACCACGAAATTAACTCTCAAAATAGGGCTTAGTGACGAAGAGACGCAAGTATCTATCATGGGAGATTCCTATCTACATTAGGACATATCTCTGTGTTTCTGCAGAGGAAGTGACATAAGAGACAGGAATCTCCCATGATACCTGCGTTGAACCGCCATTACGAACTTGCCGTTATAGCAGTTATGTGACTTTATTACTGGATTTTAGACTTTTTCAGTGTGATTTTCGTGATTCTCGCTGCGGTCTTTACAATAGATTGGACTATTTATTTGATGCTTATGGCAAAAGTTTGCAAGAGCCCCATTATAAAAACTGGTCTTCCACACTATGTAAACTTCCTCGAATAAATTCACTTCTTAAATAAAACTAGTCGCAATTTAGAATCTGAACACCAATCCCTAGATCATTTCAAAAACTGGCCCGAAAAAAAAAAAAAATAAAATAAAATAAAATGGAATATTCAGCTTTGTGGATTCGTGTCGAAATTTCGAAAATTGTATAGTAAGACCGCTGTTCGCGTTCGAATAGGTTTCAAGCGATTATATTCGGTCGATCATAACTCAGCTATTTGACGCTGAACTAGTACACTATGATCTATGACCGATCGCGCCGATCGGACAATGAAAAAAGGGGCGTTACAGAGGGCGAGTGAGGGAGGTTGCATATATACACGGACACGCGGTGACCATACGGTCCGCGCGCACCACACGGACACGGACGCGACGCTGGCGCTGGGACGCAAACACACGTTTGAGTTGAGACAGGGAGAGCTGAGAGAGCATGATCTGCTTGCGCGAGGATCCGCAAGAGGGCACCAGGGTTCAAAACATGGTTACAAGATGTCGAAAACAAAATTTGACTATTATTCCCATTGGACTGGATCAGTGGCGTAGCATGGGGGGGGGGGGGTACAGGGGATCTGGATCTCCCCCTTGACACCAAAATTTGTCCTAAAAAAATGTCATTTTTTGCGTTTTCAGACAAATTTTTACCAAATTAGTATCTTTGGACCCCCCCCCTTGACAATTTTGGGACCCCGGACCCCTCCGCCCCTCCCCTCCTAGAAGGAGTTTAACTGTGTCTCCTCCTCCGAGGAGACACAGTTAAAACCTCCAGGGATCGAGACTTATTCATAGATTTACAGGGAGAAAGCATCGATACATCGCGGATCGACAAATCGCGCCTCAACGTAATCTGAAAACTATATCAAACTATCAGTTTACGATAATGTAAAATATTTCAAGCTTTTTTTCACGACAAACCTCAGGAAAAATATCGATTCATCCCGAGTTTCAGTTAAAACCTCTGCAGAGATCGATACTTTTCCATAGAATTACATGGAGAAAACAACGATAGATCGCGGGACCAACACCGTCCTCGGTACGTAAACCGACAACAGCGCGACTCACAATATTTTGCCACGCTTGTTTTGTGTTTCTTGTCAAAGAGTCTTGACCTAACGTGACGCTGAAATACCCCCTTGCCCCCGAGCGGAGCGCCCACGACCCCCCCTTTCCCCTCCCCCCTCTCTCTCACTCCTCCTCACCCGCTTGTCTCCTTGTCCGATGACTCAATCCGGATTCCAGTCAGACTCTATGGATAAATAGTGACGACGGCGCGGCGCACTGTGGATCAAAACATTCATTTTGCTGGACATAACAAATTTTTTTGCTTTAAAAACATTTTAAATGTGACATTTTCTTGACAAAAATCATGTTGTTGGACTTATTTTAAGCTCTAAAACAATGAGCTATAACTTTAGAGTGGCAGCGGGCTGGTCCACCTTGTGCCACATAGGGTAGAAGGAATCCCGGGAAAAAGCGGAATTTGGACGGCAGATTCCAAGGTTTGAGGTTAAATTTTGTAGGTCGTTCGGAATTTGGCGGGAATTTGGACGGCAGATTCCAAGGTTTGAGGTTGAATTTTGAAGGCCGTTTCCGGCGATGCCCCGAGTTTGTTTACGAAACGACCGGAAACAACCTATACAAAACTTAACCTCAAAATCGATTTTTACGGCAAGATGGCGGCGCCCTAGGTGACAACAATGAGCCAGCGGAACGTTCCTTGATGTGCCGCTCTGAAGTTATAGCTCCTTGCTCTAAAACGAATGATTTTACAAATTTTGAGGTTCTCTTCCTTTTTAATGTTCATAATCTTGATTTTTATGCGTAAAATTATGTCCGGGAAATTCCATTTTTCGAACAAGCTCAAAAATGAATGATTTTACACATTTTGAGGTCATCTTGCTTTTTAATGTTCATAATCTTGATTTTTATGCGTAAAATTATGTCCGGGAAATTCCATTTTTCGAACCACTGTGCGGCGGCGCGGCGACCAAGGACCGACACAGACCACGAAAAGACCAGAGAGGAGGGCTATCAGAGGGCGGGTTGAGAGGTGGACGAACAGAATATGGAAACCTTGAAGTCCATATTTGACCCACACGACCGATCGATGCCACCGCGGCCGCGCCACGCCACGCCACGCCACGCCACGCCAGGCCGATCCCGACGACCGACAACAAATGAGGATCGAAATAAAAAGTTTTCTCACGAGAGCTTGGCCAGCTTGGGTGGGAATGAGAATAGTACATTGCGAATAGTGTATGAGTTGTGAGTAGTGAGTATTAAAACTCCGCAGTTGACATATCTCACGACCTGGTTATTCACCGGCGGTCGACGTTAAATTACTTGGAGAGTGTTTCGACACCCGTGACATAAATATCATAGTGAAACTTCTTTCCATATACACAGGCTCGAAGACTGTTCCTAAGGATTTGATGTTAACAAAGCAAATTTTATTATGAGATAAGTTTGGGCATCGAGCAGTAGCGTACACCACTGGCGCAACCAGGATCTCTTCCATCTCTCTCATTTCCCATTTGAATGTATAAGTAGGAAAAGGACAGAAGGAGAGGGTTTCATCCCCTTGTCCATCCTTGTCTAACATACATTTCTTAATGGAGAAAAGAGAGAGATGAAGAAACTCTCGGAGCGCTACTGGCGTACACAGGAATTAGTCTTTCTCTCTCTTTCCCCATTTGAACACGTGAGAAAGGTAAGGACGGAAACAGGGGCTCGAACGTGTCTTCAGCCTCTGTCTCTTTCCTTTTCTAGTGCACACACTCAAACGGAAAAAGAGCGAGAGAGACTAACTCCTGCGTACGCCATTGGCATCGAGCTATAGCGATAGAAGGGACCAGTGGCGTCGCGTGCAATCTGGCAACAATGTGTTCTATCCATTTAAACTCAATTAGAATATCGAATTCAGGGGGTGCACAGTGCACAAAGAAAACTCGATGTATTTAATGAGTTTTAATGGAGCAGTTGCATTGTTGTCAGATGGCACGCGACGCCACTGGAAGGGACCGTACATGCTGTAGGTCCTATCTCAAAAAGTGACTGCAGGGGCGATCTGAATTTGGTTTGTTTGCCTAACTTTTTTTAACCTTAAATCAAAAATTGTAATTAATCCAACGGAAATTGGTTTTAAACGAAAGTGCAAGTGTTTAAGAGTGGCTATCTGGACACAGAAGTTTAATACAACTATCGAGGTGAGAAAATTGGACTTGTTTCTGGTATGTGTCAATTTCTTTATCGTATACACAAAATCCTTCCAGAAGAAACAGTTGAATCGATTTCTGTGTCCAGACTCTAGACAGCCACTCCAAAAACACTTGCATAT
The DNA here is from genome assembly GCA_011764245.1 of Trialeurodes vaporariorum. Taxonomy (NCBI): domain Eukaryota; kingdom Metazoa; phylum Arthropoda; class Insecta; order Hemiptera; family Aleyrodidae; genus Trialeurodes; species Trialeurodes vaporariorum. Next base: position 6,187,586 of record VMOF01000320.1, on the reverse strand, counting down.
TTGTTTGTAACCAATTTCAAATGCATCTGCCACAACTTTTTTTTTTAAAAAATTAAAGGTAAAAAAAAAAATTGAGGCAAACAAACCTGAGCCTGTGTGAAAAACGTCCATAAGATGTTTCCATCATGGCTATCACCGTGAAGTTTCAGCATCAAGCCCCACACATCATCTCTACAGCTATAGACTAGAGCGATAGAGAGGATTGAGGGCCTCAAGGATTTTCATATCTTTTGAATCTGTGGCCGCTCCAATAGCAAAACTCAGCAACTCATGGCTATGAAACATGGACGAAAAGGTGATGTCTCCAAAACTGAGCTTGTGACCCCTCTGTCGACTCAGCTAGGCGAACGGAGTCGATCGCCCTCAAGGGTTTTCATATCTTTTGAAACTGTGGCCGCTTATCTAGCAACTTAGGGCTATGCAACATAAGCGAAACGGTGATGTCTCCAAAACTCAGCTTGTGACCTCTCTATCGATTCAGCTTGGCAAATGGAGTCGATCGCCCTCAAGGGTTTTCATATCTTTTGAAACGGTGTCCGATATACTAGCAACTCATGGCTACTTAAAGTAGGCAAAAAGGTGATGTCGCCAAAACCCAGCTTGTGACCTCTCTATCGATTCAGCTTGGCAAATGGAGTCGATCGCCCTCAAGGGTTTTCATATCTTTTGAAACGGTGTCCGATACAATAGCAACTCGTGGCTATGCAACATGGGCGAAAAGGTGATGTCGCCAAAACCCAGCTTGTGACTCCTCTATCGATTCAGCTTGGCAAATGGAGCCGATCGCCCTCAAGGGTTTTCATATCTTTTGAAACGGTGTCCGATATACTAGCAACTCATGGCTACTTAAAGTAGGCAAAAAGGTGATGTCGCCAAACCCAGCTTGTGACCCCTCTGTCGATTCAGCTAGGCGAACGGAGTCGATCGCCCTCAAGGGTTTTCATGTCTTTTGAAACGGTGTCCGATACAATAGCAACTCGTGGCTATGCAACATGGGCGAAAAGGTGATGTCGCCAAAACCCAGCTTGTGACTCCTCTATCGATTCAGCTTGGCAAATGGAGCCGATCGCCCTCAAGGGTTTTCATATCTTTTGAAACGGTGTCCGATATACTAGCAACTCATGGCTACTTAAAGTAGGCAAAAAGGTGATGTCGCCAAAACCCAGCTTGTGACCCCTCTGTCGATTCAGCTAGGCGAACGGAGTCGATCGCCCTCAAGGGTTTTCATGTCTTTTGAAACGGTGTCCGATACAATAGCAACTCGTGGCTATGCAACATGGGCGAAAAGGTGATGTCGCCAAAACCCAGCTTGTGACCCCTCTATCGATTCAGCTGGAAAAACGGAGTCGATCGCCCTCAAGGGTTTTCATATCTTTTGAAACGGTGTCCGATATACTAGCAACTCATGGCTACTTAAAGTAGGCAAAAAGGTGATGTCGCCAAAACCCAGCTTGTGACCTCTCTATCGATTCAGCTTGGCAAATGGAGTCGATCGCCCTCAAGGGTTTTCATATCTTTTGAAACGGTGTCCGATACAATAGCAACTCGTGGCTATGCAACATGGGCGAAAAGGTGATGTCTCCAAAACCCAGCTTGTGACCCCTCTATCGATTCAGCTGGAAAAACGGAGTCGATCGCCCTCAAGGGTTTTCATATCTTTTGAAACGGTGTCCGATATACTAGCAACTCATGGCTACTTAAAGTAGGCAAAAAGGTGATGTCGCCAAAACCCAGCTTGTGACCTCTCTATCGATTCAGCTTGGCAAATGGAGTCGGTCGGCCTCAAGGGTTTTCATATCTTTTGAAACGGTGTCCGATACAATAGCAACTCGTGGCTATGCAACATGGGCGAAAAGGTGATGTCTCCAAAACCCAGCTTGTGACCCCTCTATCGATTCAGCTGGAAAAACGGAGTCGATCGCCCTCAAGGGTTTTCATATCTTTCGAAACGGTGTCCGATACACTAGCAACTCATGGCTACTTAAAGTAGGCAAAAAGGTGATGTCGCCAAAACCCAGCTTGTGACCTCTCTATCGATTCAGCTTGGCAAATGGAGTCGATCGCCCTCAAGGGTTTTCATATCTTTTGAAACGGTGTCCGATACAATAGCAACTCGTGGCTATGCAACATGGGCGAAAAGGTGATGTCTCCAAAACCCAGCTTGTGACCCCTCTATCGATTCAGCTGGAAAAACGGAGTCGATCGCCCTCAAGGGTTTTCATATCTTTTGAAACGGTGTCCGATACACTAGCAACTCATGGCTATTTAAAGTAGGCAAAAAGGTGATGTCGCCAAAACCCAGCTTGTGACCCCTCTATCGATTCAGCTTGGCAAATGGAGCCGATCGCCCTCAAGGGTTTTCATACGAGGAGCGACGAGGAGACAGGGTTGTCACATATGATGCAGAGGAAAATCTTCACATCGCCAATTTAAATCTATATAATTCGTGGCGAAGCAACGTTGCATTTGGCTCATTAAAACCCTTGAAAAACATCGAACTTTCTAGGAATCGCCGATGACCATCGGATTCGACCTATTCCATAGGTTCAAATGGATAAAACGCTATGTTGCGAAGTAGCACGCTTCGCCACTGAATACAATTTGAAGGTTTTCCGATGCACAATCTGACTACAACGCATAAGTGAGAAACTGGGTAAGCTGCACACTTCCAAACATAAAATCGTGCTATTTGAGAAAAAAAAAAAAAAAAAAAAAAAAAAAACACCAAAAACTTTAAATTTCTTGCTTCGTTTAGGAATCGCGAAGAGCGAGAACGCGGGTATAAGAGAGAGAAACAGAAAGATTAGGTAGAGGAAGCAGTGTTGCCCGATGAACGGCTTTAAATCATGGACGAATATAGAAATTTGTCTTTCTTTCTCACTCTCTCTCCATTTGATCACATGTGTCAGAAAAGGATGGCAAAGAGGGCCATCACGTGTTTTTCGTCCCTCTCTCCGTCTTTTTCTAACACACGCATTTAAATAGGAAGCGAGAGAGACAGTCAAATTCCTGCTTCCGCCCGCGCTTTAGATCGCAGAGCTGCCTTTTCGCGTATAATTAGAGGCATTTTTCAATTCACCGATGATTCCACCGGTTGAGAAAATATTACACAGTTCAGTTGTGTATGACCGTACTGTACGAAAATACTCTGGTCGGTAGTCTTTTTTCAATCGGTGGAAACGCCTTTTATTTATTAAAATAACCGCAAGTTCTTTAAAGTCATCGACGACTCCATCGGTTGAGAAAAGCTTACAGATGCGAGTATTTTCGTGCATTACTGTCATACACTGAACTGTGTAATCTTTTCTCAACCGATGGAATCATCGGTGAATTAAAAAATGCCATTAATTATACGCAAAACGGCAGCACTGTAAGGATCAGCATACGCGAAAGGAAAAGGTGCCGAATTATCGAATTTCGAGACCTCACTTTCGGTTTCGATGCATAAACAAAAAACTTTGCGGGAGTCGTGCACACCGGACGGACACCGCTCGGGCCCGTCGCACAGTGAAGAGAGTCCATACGAGGGGTCGGACATGAAATATATGAAAAAAAAAATGCAAATTGTTAAAATCTTTACAATCACAAAATGGATTGTAAGGGGTGAATCTTGAGGACAATTTTACAAGAAAACCAATTATGTCACATTTAAACTTCCGCATTGTGTATTAAAACAATTACAAACTAAATGGCCGAAAAAACATCACAAACAAACTAAGAATTAAAATGGGAACTAGACCAAAAATAAATATAATAAACACTTCCGAGACGTTTCGGTGCACTCACATTACCATTATCAATCGGAAAACCATAAAAATAAAAATAAAATACTCAGAACGAGGAGCACACTCCACTCAAGTTGGAAGAGAGACTGATTAACAAAATACCGCAACATCGCGGCCCCTCTTCCAACTTGAGTGGAGTTTGCTCCTCGTTCTGAGTATTTTATTTTTATTTTTATGGTTTTCCGATTGATAATGGTAATGTGAGTGCACCGAAACGTCTCGGAAGTTTTTATTTATTGTTGGTCTAGTTCCCATTTCAATCCTTAGTTTGTCTGTGATTGTGTACTAAGATGACTCTTCAGCGTTTAGTGCCAGTTTCTGCCACCAGAGCGCGCTACCCCGTTCGATTAACGTCAAATTACAGGCCGAAAATAATTCATATTTAAGAAATCGGCCGGTCAGTACCTAGATAATCATCTGTCGAACATCGCAGCAAAATATCTCATCAATATAACTTCAAAAATAAGGCTGATAGTACCAAAAAAATAAAATATATCATCTCGATACAAGACTCCATTTGCAATATTCCATGTTTCGGTACTTTCAGCCTTATTTTTGAAGTTACTGACGAGATATTTTGCAGAGACGTTCTTTAGATGATTATCTAGTAACTGACATTCCGTTTTCTCAAATATAAGTTACTTTCTGCCTGCAATTTGACATTAATCGAAAGGTAGTGCTCTGGTGGCAGAAATCGGCACTAAACGCTCAAGAATCACCTTATCCCTTTACTGCATGATTTTTTTTTTTTTTTTTTTTCGATAAAATATTTTTTTTTTTCAGTAAAATAATTTTTTTCCAATAAAATAATTTTTTTTTTCAGTACAATTTTGATCCTTGAGACAGGGAAAAATAGTGAAAAAATTCTTTCCATTATATTTCAATGGTAAAGAGCCTGAATATTAATTGTTCCAAATATATGGCCTTACCCGCATTTAGGTATGCATGCAACTGAAAATAAAGTTTTAAGGCTAAAAAAAAAAATTAAAGTAGTAAAAAATAAGTTATAGTAAGTTTCAATAGTTGTTTTTAGGTGCTGTTTTTTGTTTATGGTACCCCTGCGTTACTCCCAAACATAACAATGAAAATCGGAAAATCTCGATCAGATTTTTAGTAAGCTATTTTCAACCACTCTGCACGTTCTCTATCCTGTGCTGCGCGCTCTAGGACAAAATCGACAATTCTTACTCGTTTAGTATCTATGTTCCACTTGTGACTCACCATGCAGCGACAGTACAACTCAAGTCCCCTACTTTTAGATAAGGCTTCAAAGTAATTGAGGCGGCCCCTGCATTAACAGCCCATGCGCGTATGTGCTGTTTTTGCGCCCAACAGCTCAATTGAAAATTATACTCAAGAAGTATCACCCCTGTGACTTTGGCGACGTGACGATGATTCTACACGGAGATATCGGGTCGATGGATGCAAAAACAGCACATACGCTTATATCGAGCAATCTGGCAACTGTGTATTTCTCCATTTGAATGCATGAGAAACAATCGATTGGTAAAAAAGCCATGGTCTCCTCAAGCGTCGATTGTTTCTCATGCGTTCAAACGGGAAGAATTCATGGTTGCCAAATTGCTGGCTATGCCCATGCATTTTGAGAGGTCACTTTTGTTTACATTTAATTGCGAGCCAAATATAGCTGATTTATTATTTAGTTTTTACTTTTTTGTTTCGGTTTGCGTTGTTCCTTTACTTTAAATTTTTATGTTTCCATAAACTATCGCAAAAAAATTATTATTCTTTCATTTAACTGTCAAATCCTATTAAATTTGCATTAATTTAATTGTTGGGTGCAAAAACCGCACATAACTCTTTTTTTTTTAAATTGGCCGCAAATGAACTCAAACCATTTTTTTTTTTAAATTTGTCCTTGGATTCTCTTCAAAGAGGGTTCAAAGCATAAAACCACGAAAAATTGTACTCATTTCCGAATCATTTCAACCCGTTATTAGCAAATGAAATTTTTAAATGCGTTTTCTGGAAATCAGGTTTTTCCGTATGTGTTGTTTTTGCAGCCACCGCCTCAATTGTTCCAGATCTGGGCTCATCTGCAGTTAAGGGTTAACGGAGATACAAGGATCTAAAGTTTACATAAGATGTCCGGCCTCGACTTCCATTGACTCGCTCCCTTGTGCGTCGAGTTCGAGTTCGCGGAAGGAAAGACTTGTTAGTTGGCGGTATACGGAGCCATGCCGTCGCTCGTCGGGTGCCAAATTACAGGAATTCGAGTTTTGAGTTTGCGCACTTTCGATAATGCAAACTTTGTGAGTGAATTTTTATGGGAAGATGCGTATAGCGTCGCATCGCGGTCGGCCCATTAGTGTATTATCGAATTTCGCCGCACTCTCACTTTTTTCGACCCGCCACACCACGAAATTCAAGATTACACTTACGTGATCTCGCGAATTAAATAATATTTATTTATGTTGCCGCCCGCGAAATAAATACGCGGCTCAGCATATTTTGCCGAAAGTTTTTCTTGGAATCGTTGAAATTTAAATGCGAGTCAAAAGGTCACCCACAAATGTACATCTCTCAGTCTTAAAATAAACTGTGGGGGAATACCTCCACTTCTTTTGGGCAAAACTATAAATCGAAATAATGCGGTCAAAAAACAACACTAAATTGTCGATTTATTCCGGCAAGCAACTAAATATCAGTCGTTAGTCTCAACGAGTTAGAGTCAGTTACAGTGGCGTAACTAGAAATTACCTTTCTCTCACTTTGTCCATTAAAATGTGTAAGTTAGAAAAGGATAGGAATGGGGGATCAATCCCCTCTTCCTATCCTTTTTCTACCTGTACATTCAGATGAGTAAAAAGAGAGATAGAATGATTTCTAGTTACGCTATACTGGTCAGTTAGTCCCCATTAACGATCTAGGATCGATTTGACGGGTCTCTAAGCGAAACATTTCAAAACTGACGTTCTAAATTAGCTTTCTAACTAGGCCCTTAGTAATATTTATTCTATGCCTTAATTTGACGTAATCGGACATGAGAAAATTGCTCCCGGGCAGGCGATGTCCCGGAAGAGCAGAGGGGACGTTTTGAGAGCCCTGGACCATTTTGGCGTTAGGAAGCCTCTGAGATGAACAGGTCTGCTCGTAAGTCTATTCTCCCATTTAAAATAACATAGGCGATGCTCCGGAAGAACAGAGGGGACGTTTTTATAGCCCTGGACCACATTGGCGTTAGGAAGCCTCTGGATGATCAGCGGGCCGATCATTTACTTCATCGTTAAACCGATCGATAAGACTGTCTATGAGTGATGCTATTGGTCGAAAAATTGTAAAACTTGGCTGTTGCTATGGTAACCATCGTTAAGAGTCTCGTTTTATAAAGGCTATTCACGAGTAACCTTTAAAAAACGGACACTTTAACGATGGTTACCATAGCAACAGCCAAGTTTTACAATTTTCGACCAATAGCATCACTCATAGACAGTCTTATCGATCGGTTTAACGATGAAGTAAATGATCGGCCCTCAGGTCTACTCTTAAGTCTATCCTCTCATTTAAAATAACATAGGCGATGACCCAGAACAGCAGAGGGAGCGTTTTGTGAGCCCTGGACCAAGTTGACCTTTTATCTTTCATAACTTGTTAAAAATTTAAAATTTCGTACAAACAAGTGCCTCTGAGGATTGTTAAAATCAATTTGTCTGCAAAATTTGGATGCATATGGACTATAGGTTCAAAATTTATGCTTGAATACAGAAAAACAGGCATCTGCGCCCCATGGGCGGATACAGGGAATTGTATTTCTCTCTCTCTTCCCATTTGAAAACGTGCGTTAGAAAAGGACAGAAGAGGGGGCCAAAGTCACGTGATGACCCCCTCTGCTGTCCTTTTCTAACACATTAGTTCAAATGGAAGGAGAGAGAGAAAGACAATTCCCTGTATCCGCCCGTGCTGCGCCCTCGCAATACTTCCTTAATTTCTAACTTCGTTACCGTGAGAAAGTAAAAAATTAATTAAAAAATTAAAAAGATATTTAGAAGAGATCCAATCATGAGAAATCATGTTGAGTTCAACTTTGCCAGATTTTAAGGAGGTTCCTTGATTTGTTCGTCAAACCAGGGGATAATCTCAGGATTTTAGAATAGAATTGGCTACGCTGCAGGCACTTAAAACCAGAGCTGCCATTTTGCGTATAATCAACAGTATTTTTCTATTCACCGATGATTCCGACGGTTGCGAAAATATTGCACAGTTCAGTTCAGTGTATGACTGTGCCTACTGCATGAAAAAAACTCTAATCTGTATTATTTTCTCAATCGGCCCAATTGCCGTTGAATTATTAAAATACCCGCAAGTTTTTTTTTTAAAGTCATCGCCGATTACACCGGTTGAGAAAACATTATAGATCTGAGTATCTGCGTGTTGTACAGTCATACAATGAACTGAACTGTGTTATCTTTTCGCAAACGGTGGAATCATCGGTAAATTGAAAAATACTATTGATTATACGCAAAACGGCAGCACTGCTTAAAACTAAAAATGAGTGCGATGTCACAACACCGCGTCACGATAGGACTGTGCACTAATTGCCCGTGTTCAAAACTTCGAACGTGATGAAGCGATAACAGATGTTGAATAATATACAAATCGCCTCAAAAACAAACTCGAGTGATCATTTATTCAAAAGAAGGCACATTTATTTTATCATCACGCGTAAACCATTTAACATGTCATTGTTATGACAACTCGACTATACAGACAGACAACTATAAAATCTGAAAGATTGATGATGCTGATGAGCAAATACTATACATTGGTACCTTAAGATTTCTGAGAGCACTCATCAGAACATGCGCTCCGTAGACACTCGCCCTCCTTGAAATTGGGGGAAATACGTTTCACTCGTGAACCTTTAATTTTTTTTTTCTTGTATAAGAAAAAAAAAAAAAAATAGAATTTGCAAAGTGTTCTTTTAAATGCTCAAGAATATTCCAGAATAGACGAATTTTATTCATTCACTCACATAAGGAAATAATGAACCGTTACCTCAATAATTTCAATTATTATATTCATATTTATATTTTAATTTTTTATTTATTTATTTTTTGTTTATTTTTTATTTAATTTGTATTTTTGAACTAGGTATTCATGTTTACAACCCTGAATTTATTTTGACGGCAGTAAAATTCTGAAGAGAACAGAAATTGACAACTAACATCGCTCCAAAGTGGCTAGAATCAATGACCTAATTGTAAATTTTACATAAAACTCACTCAATAAGCCGAAAAATCACTGGCGGATCACGGATCCACGATCTTTCCTCTCTCTGGCCAATTAGATTGCATGTGTTAGAAAAGGATAGAGGAGGGGCGAAAATCACTAAACAGTCCTTAATCTATTCTTTTCTAACACACGCGTTCTAATGGGAGAGGAGAGAGGAGAGAGAAAAAGAGAGAGAGAGAGAGAGAGGGAGAGAGAGGGGGAGGGAGGAAGAGAGAGAGAGAGAGAGAGAGAGAGAGAGAGAGTGAGAGACGGAGGAAGAGAGAGAGAGAGAGAGAGAGAGAGAGAGAGAGAGAGAGAGAGAGAGAGAGAGAGAGAGAGAGAGTGAGAGACGGAGGAAGAGAGAGAGAGAGAGAGAGAGAGAGAGAGAGAGAGAGAGGGGAGGGGGGGAGAGAGGGAGAGAGATAGGGGGGAGAGAGAGAGAGAGAGAGTGAGTGAGAGAGGGAGGGAGAAGAGAGAGAGAGAGAAAGAGATGGAGGGAGGAAGAGAGAGAGTGAGAGAGAGAAGGAGAGAGAGAGAGTGAGAGAGGGAGGAAGAGAGGGAGAGAGATAGGGAGGGGGGGGGGGGGGGGGAGAGAGAGAGATGTTCCTAGATCCACCAATGCCGTCCAATGGGGTGCATTCCCCGGAGGCGTACAGGCTTCAAAAGTCGATGCAGCTGGAGACTTTAACGCTCGTTTAAGAAGAAAGCGATAGTAATTAATAAAAGGTCCCGTGACCTTGAAAGAGCGCAGTCTTATCAATTGGCCATTTTAGTAAGACATGACTATAGTCAAGATCTGAAAAACTAGCTATCGTAAAAGCAGTAGAACGACCACTGAATGGAAAAGAGACCTTCATCAAAAAAACCGTCCACAGAAAACTCGCGGAATGGACCAATTTCACACGATTTTTTTACTGTCTTATCTTAAAGTACTACATTAGCCGAGGAAGAGGTATTTTTTACACATTTTTCCGGGTACTGGATCATTAAGGAAAACAGGTTTGAAGTTATGGAAACTAGGCGTCCCATGACGTCATCCGATAGGTATCCCCATTTAAACACATGCATTCTCGTCGATTTGAATAAAGCGCCACTTCTCAGGAACCGAAAAGAAAACCAAAAATGTCCCTGTTCTCAGTTCACCGGGTACTTTCATTTCCAACTAAAGCAATCAATTTTCAGACACATGCAATCGGTCCATTCAGAGCGCAATATTTCTAGAGAGTCTGGCTCAGAACAATTTGAAGCAGAAAAAAAACCCATTCGTCGGTTGATGTGGTCTAAACTGAGCTGGAATAAACGCACTATGCACTAGAAAAAAAGCGATTGTCATAATACTAGATTATAGTCACATTCACTGGCGCAACCAGGATATCTTCCATCTCTCTCATTTCCCATTTGAATGTATGAGTATGAAAAGGACAGAAGGAGGGGGTTTTATCCCCTTGTCCATCCTTGTCTAACATACGTTTCTTAATGGAGAAAAGAGAGAGATGAAGAATCTCTCGGTGCGCTACTGGTCACATTACCAGAAGCACAACGATATGTGAACGACAGAAAGTCTATTACTTTGACCAGAAAATTCTGGTGTTAAAACCAGAATATGGTCATAGAACTAAAATTTCCGAAATTTTTTCAAGAACTATAGTACGAATACTACAATTCTGGCAAATGTTCTATCCCTTACATAGGTTCACATATTCTATCCCTTACATAGGTTCACATATTCTATCCCTTACATAGGTTCACATATTCTATCCCTTACATAGGTTCACATATTCTATCCCTTACATAGGTTCACATACTGGCAATCTTTCTTTTTTCAGTGTAGAAAAGTCAGTGAATTCAGAGCTCAATATTTCTTATGTTCTTATCGATTGGAGAAGTGCACGTAAAAAAAAGATTAGTGAAAATAACCATACGGATACCTGATTTTGGCACCTGCTAGATGTTATGGTAAACTTGACCAGAAGTATGGTACATTTACCGATACTTTGAGTAAATTCGACATGCAATCAGGTAACATCACCTAGAACCTAGTCAAAACATAGTATACTTCTGGTTAACATTACCATGACATCTAGCAGGTGCCAAAATTAGGTATCCGTATGGTTATTTTCACCGTATTTTTTTTCCGTGTGTCTGGTTTAGAAAAAAAAACTAAAACAAAAAAAAAAAAAAACCTTATTTGTCGGTTGATGTGATCTAAACTAAGCTGGAATAAATGCACTTTGGTATTAATAAAACATTCCTTCAAGCCACTGAAAACCGGTATATCTAATTGTGAGCGCTGCCCGCTGCTTGAGAACAACGTTGCATCGATAATTAATAAAACGTTTTCTCCTCTCGAATGAGCAAATCAACCTGTTCTATGAAGAAGACGTACACATCAATAAAGCGTCATAAAATTCTCGCTATAGGACGTGAAAAACAAGAGCAAAAGTTATTGTAAAACGAAGAGGAGAAATAGAAAAAAAAAGAGTAGCAATCTTGCGACCATGACACCGATAGATCAAAACACTAAAAATTCTTGGAAGTTTCTTTGAGACACACCGCTCCACTCGGTGTCATAAAATAGACAGCCTGCAGAGGATGGTTTCGTCTGCTTTCTAAACACAGTATCATTACTCACAGTACTCACACATTCACGCCTGAGCTGCGGCACTAACTACCGCCGCCGCGCCACCGCGATCGGTCGGTGATTGTTACGCATTCGGTAGGTGACTAAGTAAGTATATCTGCAGGCGATGCTATAGAGCACCTATCTCATCGAGATCACCAAGTCACCAAGTACCAAGTACCTGTCAATGCACTCCCGGCTTGATGCTCTGGTGACTGGTGAGATCAGTGCTCCCGATAGATGTTTAAATTCAAGCTCGAAAAATAGCTTTCCATTGTCGATGGCACGGCTGCTCCAATGGGTCCATCATTTACTTCATCGATAAGTCGATCGTTAAGACTGTCTATGAATGATGCTTTTGGTTGAAAATTGTAAAACTTGGCTGTTGCTATGGTAACAATCGTTGAATGGGGCAATGGGTCTGTTGCAAACTTTTGCTACATCAATATAACTCATTTTTTCTAACGTAAAATTTGGCGAAAATAACGATGCGCATTTTAAAAATTTTCAAAATTCACTCATTAACTCAGAAAATACCTTCCATTTCAAACAACCCGCGCTACAATAGACACTATATCACCATATCACCGACTTATGACTACATAGATGGAACTATCTCGTTTATGTAAACATGAACAGAGCTTACAAACGTTTGAATGTTTCGTTTAGATGCGTACATTTCTTATATTATTTTGTAATCTTTGATAAACCGAATAGACCAGACCGCAGAGAGAGAGAAGAGAGAGGAGAGAGAGAAAAGGGGAGAGAGAGAGAGAGAGAGAGAGAGAGAGAAAAGAGAGAGAGAGAGAGGGGAGGGGAGGAGAGAGAGAGAGAGAGAGAGAGAGAGAGAGAGAGAGAGAGAGAAAAGGGGAGAGAGAAAAGGGGAGAGGGGAGAGAGAGGGGGAGAGAGAGAGAGAGAGAGAGAGGAGAGAGAGAGAGAGAGAGAGGGGAGGAGAGAGAGAGAGAGAGAGAGAGAGAGAGAGGAGAGAGGGGAGAGAGGAGAGAGAGAGAGGGGGAGAGAGAGAGAGAGAGAGAGAGAGAGAGAGAGAGAGAGAGAGAGAGAGAGAGACAGACAGACAGACAGACAGAATAAGGACAATCCACTGGATTTTGATTTGGTATTTTTACGACTTTTAGGAGAGAGTTCTGACGGTTTTGTGCGTACTCATAGTCGTGTATGCCTCTTTTCACGTAAAATTCGACATCGAAAACCAACACAGCAAAATTTTGCAACAGACCCTTCGAGAGGAGCAAATTGTAAAACATTCAGTCATAAAGCTTATACGTTCGGTTGTAGTACCTACGATCGCTTGCGGTGAGGGAAAGTTGATACGATGCAAGCAACTTTACTTAATCGGATAAATTAAAATCCCAAACCAGTGGCGGCTCGTGAAATGCGATACATCAATGTCTACTCCATTTAAAACTATAAAAAAATATCGATCGTCAGGTGGTGAAACCCGGAGAAATCGACACTTTTCTATAGTTTTAAATGGATTAGACATCGATCTATATCGCATTTCACGAGCTGCAACTGCTGAAAACACTCGTTGTTTACGCATGAGACGAGTCAAAACGATTCCAAACAAAATAACTTCAAGGGTGGTTTTAAAGAAAAAATAATATTCGGGGGCTTCCCCATCCAACTCTTTCCAACAAAGGAATGCTCAACGGTGCAAGTACTGCATCGATCATCTGGGACACTCTGGAAGTTCGATGTCGATAAGATATCGATAAATCGTTTCGAGGTGTATCAAAGAGCGAGAGGAGGCCTACTTTATATACTTGTTCCAGCAGGGAGAGTCTGAACGGAGAAAGCTACGGTCGGATGAAACATGGCGGTGCCGTAAAGTGAAGCTAGAGAACAGTAAAACGAAATATACACTTCTCTGGACAACGCACGTTGAGAAAGTATCATTCAATAAATAAACCCGAGGGCCGATCATTTACTTCATCGTTAAACCGATCGATAAGACTGTCTATGAGTGTCTATTTGGTTTGAAAATTGTAAAACTTGGCTGTTGCTATGATAACCATCGTTAAGAGTCTCGTTTTATAAAGGCTACTTATGAGTAAACCCTTTAAAAAAAGGACACTATAACGAGGTTACCATAGCAACAGCCAAGTTTTACAATTTTCGACCAATAGCATCACTCATAGAGAGTCTTATCGATCGGTTTAACGATGAAATAAATGATCGGCCCTCAGAGCTGTCGATTTGTGTAGATTTAATGACACTTTTAAATTCACCGACGATGCCACAGGTTGAGAAAAGATTACATAGTTCAATTCAATGTAAGACTGTAATGCAAGAAAATACGCAGATCTGTAATCTTTCCTCAATCGATGGAAACGGCGATAATTAATTAAAATATCTGCAAGTTTTCAAAGCTATCGACGTTCCTACCGGTCGAGAAAAGATAAAAGACGCTAGTATATTCGTGCATTACAGTCATACACTGAACTAAACTCTGTAATATTTTCTCAACCGGTGGAGCCATTAAATCTACGCAAATCGGCAGCTCTGAAATAAACCAAGGATATGGCGAGGATGTAGTAAATGTTTGCTTCCGACGAATAAAGTCCGCTACAGACTGATTTATAGAGGAGCGATTGTATCATATCGATTGCCGTCCGAAGTCATCTGTTTGCAAAAAAACTTCGATGTACTTTCCCCATGAGCGCATTTTTTAAAGGGAATTAAGGCTATTAAGTCAAACAATTAGGCGCGAACTTTTTGAGATTATGAATTCTACGTCCTCGAAAATGTTTAATTATGCCTGCGGTTTCCAGAATAAAACTGCCGAAATCAACAAGATATTACAGATTAAATGATG
>VMOF01000320.1:6145612-6168112 GCA_011764245.1 Trialeurodes vaporariorum | reverse complement strand
TGGGAATATATCAAAGGTATGTTCTCAAAATTAAGCCCTTCCTCTTTATACCTAAACCAATTTTGTTATTTAATGGCTCAAAAAATCCAGAAAAAATCCAGAGAAAGATCCAGAAAAAAAATCCAGAAAAACATTCATAAAAATGGAAGTACGCCGTTCCTCCCCGATCAAATTGGCGTAATCACTAGCTACTCTAGCCATTCAAATGACCGAAAAAAAAACGATATTTCTGATAGTTTCTCTAGTGGCACCATCTAGCGGATTGTACACGGGAAAAAAATCACTCTTAAATTTTAGTAACATTACCAGAAGCACAGCGATTTTTCATAACCACGGAGAGTCTAGTATTATCTTTTATTGGAAAATACTGGTGTTAGTATCAGAATAGAGTCACAATACCCGAATTTTATCAAAATTGTCTTGAAATATGGTAGAAACACTAGAAAATCTGGTAAAAGTACCATTCCCTTACCTTGGTTACTTTGGTTCACATATCTTTGAGCATCAGGCATTATTGCAGTATCTTTCTTTTTAGTGCAAGATTCCCAACTTTCGCGTAACATCACCTTAAATTGAGGACCTGGGACACCTGAGTGCGCGAGAAGGGCACTTCTGCATTAAAGTAATTATAATAATTAATTATAATTTATTATAATTATAATTTTCTCCCCAGTTCATTTTACCTATGTTTCCAAGGAAAGCAAATACTTGTATCAGTTGTATCTTGCTGAAAATTTTAGAGAGAATTAATCACAATTTATGGGTGTTTTTAGTGCAATCCCCAAGAAAAATTAAGTCTTCACTAACATTCTTTCAAAAAAATAAAGTAGGAAATGAGATAATGCCAAATACTGCAATGAAGAAGTGCCCTTCGCGTACCCAACCCAAGTCCTCAATGGGGCTCTTGCGAACTTTTGCTATAGGGGATTGAAGAGTTGATTCTTGCATAAAAAACGTGTAAAAATGACGATGCGATGAGTACACTAAAAAATCACGAAATTCACTCTCAGAATTGAGCTTAATGGCGGTTCGACGCAGGTACCATGGGAGATTCCTATCTAAATTGAGAAGTATCTCTGTGTTTTCAAAGAGAAAGTGGCATATTAGATAGGAATTCTCATGATACCTGCGTCGAACCGACATTACGATTAGTTATGTAAGTTTATTACTGAATTTTAAACTTTTTCAGTGTAATAATTTTCGTAATTTTTGCTGGTTTTTACATCAGAAACGCTTCTGAAAAGTCGCATTCCGGTCCACTGTGCGAAAAGACGCGACGAACGTCGATTTATTAAATTTATCACTGCGCGCGCGATGTTAAGCGTAAAATTTATCGAGCTGACACAATCAGCCCCGTCTCTGCGTGCACCCACACCATCGTTGCCACTTTTATCAGAACATCTAGATAGCAGGTTACGTGCGGCCTCGCGAGGAATTTCACTCTCAATATAAGGTAAAAATTCCCGCCTCGGGCACCGTTTGATGTCCGTTGTTGGCAAGCGAAAAAGGGAGGTTTGGAGGCAAGGATCTATATTTCGAGTTGTCTACTTCAGAAAGTTCAGAGAGAGATAAAGGACTATGGAGCTCGATTCAGCAGTGGAAGCTAAGATTTTCGGTTTTTATTTAATTCTTTTCACTTAAAGAAAAAAAAATTGCCTCAGACTTGGCATTTAAACCTCTCTGAGTAAAACCCAAAGCGCTCAAAATAATATTTTATTAATTTTCATTCACTTCTATGAAACGCATATCATCAATAGCCCATGGTGATCTCTTCATTTTGAGAGTATCCGGAAGGCGGATCAATTCTTTGTTGTGGAGATATCAGAGTTAAAACAAAAAAAAAACAAAAAAACAAAACAAAAAAAACAAAACAAAAAAACAAAACAAAAAACAAAAAAAAAAAAAACAAAAAAAAAAAAAAAAAAAAACAAAACAAAACAAAAAAGAGTCCAATGTGTCGATGCTTCTCGGGTTAAGAGAAATAACGTTGGGAAAAATCTAAAGATTATCGGTTGAGCTGCAATCTCACTTTTATATTGTGGGCTCTTAGCAAATAACTGAAAAAGACTAAGATAATTCCATTTTTACAATTCGGAATTTGGTTACAAAAACTTGAACTTTTCTTTTCTTTTACTGTATTTACTACCACCACTTCTCTCCTCGTCGGAGATATCGTAAGTGTGGGTGGGTATATATTTTGAGAATTTTCAAACTAATTTCAAATAATTTACAATTCATTTGCTGCTTTTGAATTACATGGGCTGAGCCAGCGATCCACTATGGTCCAGAAGTCCGATTTAGGAAGACATTAGTTTCCATTAAAATCGCCCAATATCTTGAAAACGGCTCATCTGACATCAAAAATGGCTATTACAAAAAAGTTAAAACGGTTTACGTTCTATCTTTTTTGTAATAACCAGTTTTGGTGTCAGATGAGCCGTTTTCAAGATATTGGGCGATTTTAATGGAAACTAATGTCTTCCTAAATCGGACTTCTGGACCATAGTGCGATCTGGCAACTGTGTTTTCGTCCCATTTGAATGCGTGAGAAACAATCGATTAGTCAAGGGGCCATGCCCCCCTCGAGAATCGATTCTTTCTCATACGTTCAAATGGGAAGAATACATGGTTGCCATATTGCTGTATCCGCCCTTGATGCTCATATTTGTGGATACTTTGGTCCTTATGGGCGTTAAAGGTGGGCAAAAATAAGGAGTAGAGGACAAAAATAGATAATGTACCAGCGAGAACAAGGATATATCTCCGGGCTAATTGTTTACTTTTACGTTAAACTATGATGGTTAAAACTGTATATATGAGCAAAGATTACTTATACATACAGATATGGCACAAGCTATCTCACCCGTGTTAAGTGAATAATGGATAAAACGCCGGCCGTGATACAACCGGGCATACAGAGGGGATCATATAAAGATTACAGAATTCTGGTTCGAAAATATTACGTGTTCCACTTTTCCATGGGTTTGTTTGCGGAACTAGACCAAACACGGAACGGTGAACAGTGGAACGTGGAACACGGAAAAGTTTTGTAACAGACAAACATGGAAAGTGTAATCTTTTCTCTGTAATCTTTATGATCCCCTCTGTATGCCCGGTTGTATCACGGCCGGAGTCAACTTAACAAAATTCGGGCTTATGCCATATCTGTATGTATAAGTAATCTTTATATTTGAGTGACGCTATTAGTCATGTTTGAACTAGAGTCCCTATATGTAGAGAGTTGAGACAAGTGAAACCATGGGCGCCGCCATTGGATGCGATTTTGCGCATTTGTTTACATTCTGAGGGCCGTTGTTGTGTTTTCGTCCACTGCAAAGATTACAATGCCGCTGAGTTTCTAACGATGTAATCTTTTACTGCTTTTGTGGATCGACATCTATTTACGCTTTGAAAGATTCTTTGGGGATTTATAGACATTCTTGAGGCGTATCATGATTAAAATTAACAGATTCGTCGAAAATTAACTCTTTATCCGCAAAATACTGTTGGTAAACAACTGCGATTGTAAACAAAAGTGCAAAATCGCATCCAATGGCGGCATCCGTAGAGCCTAAAACTCATCGACCAATCAGAAGTTGACTAACCTCTTGTCTTAACTCGCTACATATAGGGACTCTAGATTGAACGCGGTAAATAAACGGTTCAAATTATACTTCTAGGACCAGTGCGCGATGAGAAAGTTATAAAAAAATCCTGAATCAATATTGATGAATTGATTAATTGAAGGAGGAGAAGGAGAAGAAGAAGAAAAAAAAAGCTTTGTTTATTTATCGGCTTCGGGTATCTTTTTTTTCCATGTTTGTGGAAGAACAATAGTTAACAAGCGAAAGTCCGAAACAAGGAAGAGGATAAGAAAGGATCGTTGTTCAATTGTTTATAATTAGCCTATGGCTATACAACACATGATGTGAAAAAGTGCTCTTGTTGGTACACCACTCGCGTTCAGCTCATTCGAGATGCCCCAGTCGTTTTGATCGTTTCCTTGATCCTGTTGAACATGAGAACGCGAGTTCGATCTGTATCGATTGATGACTGATGCGTGCGTATGATGAGGCAATCGAAACATCATAAAATTCAGAGCAACTTAATTTTATACTTTGAAAAAAAAAAAAAAAAAAAAAAAAAAAAAAAAAAAAAAAAAGTAGATTCTGTAATCTTTTATTTCTTTCTCACTCTAACAAAGTTAGAAATAGAGCAAGTATTGCAATGGCTCAGAGGATTTTCAATGTATTTTGTTTCGATACTTATTTACTTATTTATTTATTTAATTAAATTAATACAGGAGCCACCCTTAAGGGAGCTATGGTACAGGTCAAAGAGATAATAAACTATGATGCAGGGAATAAAGTAGATGTACAAGGAATAAAGGATGGACAAGACTAGACTAAACTACATAGTGCTCTCAAATTCAGGGAGACAATAAAAGGCTTTAGCCAAGAGAAAATTTTTAAGATTTACGAAAAAGGAATTTAAATCAGCATTTTTAAACAATATTTTTGTGGATGGTGGAAGAGAATTAAATACTTTTATGGATGCGATTTCGATGTTCTGATCTGTGACACATAGTCTACTTGTCCCAGGTTTAAAGTAGATGTGCCTGAATGAATTGGCAAGACCTGAAGGCATTAGTAAATTAAATTCTATTGCAAATTTCAGAGTTTCCCAGATGAATAATGATGGTAAAGTAAGTTGGCCCACTACGACTAAGTAAATCATGATAATTATAAAATAATCGGCTCTCATCATGCTAATACTATCTTAAAGAATATTCATCCGTGAGGTTTCAATATTATTCAGCCATCTGTGGCTTTGAGGTGTAAATGCACAAACTTTCTGTGGCGTCTGTCTGTCCATCTGCCTGTCTGTCTGTTTGTTCGTAGCCATAAAATGTATCCCTGCATAACTTTTTAGCTATTGATCCATATGCATCCAAATTTTGCAGAGATGTTGCTTTTAACATTTCCCAGAGGAACGCCTTTTGTTTTTTTGAAAGTTCATTTTTTAGGTAATTAGGTTAGTTATGGATGAAAAAGGGTTTCCATTAAAATCAATGGGGAAAAATGGGTCAAAAAAGGAAGAATTTAAATATTTCAAAAAAAGAATCTTTGGATTTGGATAAAAATATCAAAGGAGGGCCTACGCTGGGGGTCTCCCTTAAATTAAATTTGATGTGAGAAAGTGTTCGTAAGGTATTTCCCTACAGTTTATTTTACAATTCTATATCTGCCGAAGAAAAAATCAACTGAAGATGAAAAGTAGCCAGTTAAAATCTCTGTTATGTATAGCCATTAAAAATTGAATTTTAAATGATTTTAACTTCTCGAGTTTTGGCCACAAAACAGCAATTGTGGACACTGTGCGTCGGCGCGGTGTACCTTAGTCTGAGATCGTCAATAAGTGTTCAAAAATCATAAATTAAATTACCCACCGATTTTTCATTTAAAAATCATTCAAGACCAATTTTAACCACTGAAAAAACTCCAAACAAGTCATTTACATCAAGAAATGTCACTGGGAAGTTTTGAGCTAACCTTAAAAGGTCAAAAAAACGATATGATTTGTGATGACTAATTTCGTTCCACAGATATTTGCCACTTTTTTTTTCGATCTCAAACCATAGTGCGGTGGTTCTAGTGCGTAAACGATGTGAGGAAATTTAAGACTGTGGATTATAATAAATTGGTGCGTATATAAAAGAACGACAAAACAACTGATGATAATAAAAACGGAAGCATGAAAGTAGGACTTTACAAAAACTTGAATTTGAAAGAAAAGCTGATCGGAATAAAAATAGAAGCGAACACTTGAATGGGGATGGGTGCTCGTGCGTCCGATCAACAAAGGCGACAATTAAGTTTTTTTGCTGGGTCATTTAAAAAATTCGATTTTCTCAGCGGGAGATCAGAAATCAGATTTACGACGAGGCCGAGAGACGTCGCGAGTCGTCGCGTCGCGTCGGGGTTCTAATTATTGAGCGAGAGAGTTTCGTTTGTCGATGATTGATGCGTTTTTTTATTCTCCGGAATCCGCACCGATGCAATAACCCGGAGTTTTCGGAGCTGCTCCGAAGCTGTCTGGTGCAGCACCGGTCACGTGTTGAAGCTCCGGAGCTCCAGCTCCGGTGCATCGGTCTTCAACTCCGATACACTGGAGCTTGCACCGGAGCAGCTCCGGGCGCATCGCACCGCTAATAAAACAACACTTCGGTGCGCACCGGTGCTGGAGCCCCGGAATAAAAAAACACTCCGGAGCACCGGAGCTGCACCGGTGCGCGCTCCGGAGAATAAAAAAACGCATCAGATGGATGGTCTCGCTGATCAGTTGCAGAATCGCTCATGAACACGGCACTGCGGCACAAAAGCGCGCGAAGAACAAAAAGAAAGCAGCGTTGCGGAGTTTCCAACGCAGTGTTGTCAGATATTGCGGCTTTTCCCCATAAGAACACGTAGCAAAAGCAGTGGCGGCTCGTGCAATTTGGCAACAATGTTTTTCCTTCATTTGATAATAAAGCTCCATTTGAGCTATAAACCTCAAAGCTGGTGACTTATCTCAAGTAGTTTGAAATGCCTGAAAAGGGGCCAAATTTGCGATTTAGTTAAATGGGGGACTTAAGAAAATAAAGTTATTGTTAAACTATAAATTCAATTTAGCAATTTTAATATAAGTTAATTAGGTTTATTTTATTTAAAGCTCATTAGTTAAGGTGTTTTAATTTAAAAATTAATAGGCTTTTTTAAGAATAACTTAATTGCATTTTAATAAACTTACTATTTGTACAATAAAAATAACTGTAGTAGTAACTAATCTACGCTATATGTAAAAATTTATATTTTAAATTATAAATATATAATATAAAAGATTTAAATAATCTTAAATAATTCATATAATAATAAATAAACATTATGATATTTAAATATTATATATAAAATGCAAAACAATCGACAGAAAAAGCAGCAGGATCTGGCAACACTGTTCGAACGAGGCATAGCAATATAGAGGCTGATCAATGAGCTATAACTTTAGAGTGGCGGCGGGCTGGTCCACCTTGTGCCACAAAGGGTAGAAGGAATCCCGGGAAAAAGCGGAATTTGGACGGCAGATTCCAAGGTTTGGGGTTAAATTCTGTAGGTCGTTCGGAATTTGGCGGGAATTTGGACGGCAGATTCCAAGGTTTGAGGTTAAATTTTGAAGGCCGTTTCCGGCGATGCCCGAGTTTGTTTACGAAACGACCGGAAACGACCTACAAAACTTAACCTCAAAATCGATTTTTACGGCAAGATGGCGGCACCCTAGGTGACGACAATGAACCAGCGGAACGTTCCTTGATGTGCCACTCTAAAGTTACAGCTCATTGAGGCTGATACATGTCATGAGTCCTATCCCAAAGTGTGACAGAATAGGCGATCTAGCTGATTCTGTTTTTTTTTTTTTTTTCGGGCCTCATATTTTTTAGCCTTTAATCAAAATTTGTGATTAATCCAACGGAAATATGTTTTATACAATTAAACACTGTTGATAACCTCTTTTTTTTTTGGTTGTTCACCCCTGATTTTGCCGGCTTCGGAGAGTGCCGCCCAGGGCAAGAGGACCAGCCCCCCCCCCAACCACACGTCACGCCCCTGCATGTAGCATAGCCACGAGTTATGTCTCAAAAGATATGAAAACCCTTGAGAGCGATCGACTCCGTTTTCCAGGCTGAATCGATAGAGGGGTCACAAGCTGGGTTTCGGCGACATCACCTTTTTGCCCATGTTGCATAGCCATGAGTTGTCAGTGAAGCGGCCCCAGTCTCAAAGGATATGAAAACCCTTGAGGGCGATCGACTCCGTTTTCCAAGCTGAATCGATAGAGGGGTCACAAGCTAGGTTTTGGCGACATCACCTTTTTGCCCATGTTGCATAGCCATGATTTGTCAGTGAAGCGGCCCCAGTCTCAAAGGATATGAAAACCCTTGAGGGCGATCGACTCCGTTTTCCAAGCTGAATCGATAGAGGGGTCACAAGCAGGGTTTTGGCGACATCACCTTTTTGCCCATGTTGCATAGCCATGAGTTGTCAGTGAAGCGGCCCCAGTCTCAAAGGATATGAAAACCCTTGAGGGCGATCGACTCCGTTTTCCAAGCTGAATCGATAGAGGGGTCACAAGCTGGGTTTCGGCGACATCACCTTTTTGCCCATGTTGCATAGCCATGAGTTGTCAGTGAAGCGGCCCCAGTCTCAAAGGATATGAAAACCCTTGAGGGCGATCGACTCCGTTTTCCAGGCTGAATCGATAGAGGGGTCACAAGCTGGGTTTTGGCGACAACACCTTTTTGCCCATGTTGCATAGCCATGAGTTGTCAGTGAACTTGCAGGGATAATCTTTGAGATTTCCCGACCTGATTTCTCATATCGCTTGTTAGAAATGAATGAAATTATATTTGAGCTTTGGCATTTCTCTAAGGAGCGCTATAAAACCAAACAGCCTTTAAGTTGGAGGCCAGTTTTGTGACGATTGATAGGAAATAAAATTGATAATTCGCCAAAGACTTTCATTCAGCTGCGCCTGTACTTTTGAAATGATCTTTCCAAAGTTTTCGTTGATATCGATTAGTAATCAAATCGATTGCCCGGGTAGACAAACACGTTTTTTTTTTTTTTTTTTTTTTTTTTATTTTTCAATTTATTTATTTATTCATTTTTTCGTTTACAGCTTTTATAGCTAATCGTGGTATAATTCATTTCAAAATAAAATAAAAATAAAAAAAAACGCATCAAAGACTTTATTCATTTTTGATTCAAACGGACGACCAAATCTGCAAACAACAAATAACGGAGATTACATCTTTGATAACGTAGCTGCGGACTATCACGGCATACCGTCGGACAGAGGCGGACTCAGTAATCCATATTTCTCTCTCTCAGCCCATTTGACTTTCTGTGTTAGAAACGGATAGAAGAAAAGACAGCCACGTGACTTTCACCTCTATCCTTTAAAACACTTCTACTTAAATGGGTAGAGAAATAGAATAAGAGAGAGAAAGAAAAATCCCTGAATCCGCATCAGCCATCATGTCAGAAATACCAACGCCATAGGCGGATACAGAAATGCGTCTATCTCTCTCTTTTCCCATTTAAACACATATGTTAGAAAAGGATGGCAGATAGGGGGCCATCACGAGACATTAGAGTTTAGCCCCTATCTCCGTCCATTTCTAACGCACGCATTCAAATGGGGGAGAGAGAGAGAGAGGAGAGAGAGAGAGAGAGAGAGAGAGAGAGAGACCGGGAGAGACCGAGAAATTCCTATGAACAACGCACGATATATAATCGATACGAATTTTCGTTACGAGCGGTTATGTAACAAAGTAAAACACATTTCGAACGGACCCGTATAGAGCGAAAAGTGGAACCATCAAAATTTAGACAATTACGGAGAGAGGTATAAAATAAAGAATGCAGAAAATTGAAAGCGAAAAAATTAAAAAAAAAAAAAAAAAAAAGATCATTAGCACGGGAAGAGTGTGCGGGAAAATTCAAAGTCATCGTGATTTGAGAGATTAAAAACTCGCAAACTGTTGGGTCTAATGTCCAAGGCTGAATGCCTCTATATTTTATTCCTGGACAGTGTTGCCAGATTCTGAGAGTTTTTTCTATAAATGTGTTCTTATGAGAGCTGCTGTTTTGCGTATAATTAATGGCATTTTTCAATTCACCGATGGTTCCATCGGTTGAAAAAAGATTACACAGTCAGTGGCTCCGATTGGGGAAGTGGGGGGATTTCCCCCCTCCCTGCGTTTTGGGTGCCGTTGGAAACTCGAGAAAAAGCCGTCGCAGCGGCCTTTTACCGCATAGCGATGAGCAAAAAAAAAAAACAAAAAACAAAAGGTCATCACTTTTCCCCGGTCTTTTGCCGCAAAACCAATAGAAAACAAACAAACAAACAAACAAAATAAACAAAAAAGTCATAACTTTTCCCTCGACTCTGCCTCCCCCCTCCCCAAGCCAACGCTGAATGGGCCTTTTACCGCAAAGCGATGAGCAAAAAAAAAAAACAAAACAAAAGGTCATCACTTTTCCCCGGTCTTTTGCCGCAAAACCAATAGAAAACAAACAAACAAACAAACAAAATAAACAAAAAAGTCATAACTTTTCCCTCGACTCTGCCTCCCCCCTCCCCAAGCCAACGCTGAATGGGCCTTTTACCGCAAAGCGATGAGCAAAAAAAAAAAACAAAACAAAAGGTCATCACTTTTCCCCGGCCTTTTGCCGCAAAACCAATAGAAAACAAACAAACAAACAAACAAAATAAACAAAAAAGTCATAACTTTTCCCTCGACTCTGCCTCCCCCCTCCCCAAGCCAACGCTGAATGGGCCTTTTACCGCAAAGCGATGAGCAAAAAAAAAAACAAAACAAAAGGTCATCACTTTTCCCCGGCCTTTTGCCGCAAAACCAATGAGAAAACAAACAAACAAACAAACAAACAAACAAACAAACAAACAAACAAACAAACAAACAAACAAAAAAAACAAAAAAGGTCATCACTTTTCCCCCGACTCTGCCTCCC
This sequence comes from Trialeurodes vaporariorum, assembly GCA_011764245.1. NCBI lineage: Eukaryota > Metazoa > Arthropoda > Insecta > Hemiptera > Aleyrodidae > Trialeurodes > Trialeurodes vaporariorum. The sequence continues at coordinate 6,157,544 of VMOF01000320.1, read as the reverse complement.
CCCTCCCCAAGTCAACGCTGAATGGGGCTCTTGCAAACTTGTGCTACAAGCAAATGATTAGTCCAGTCTGATGGAGAGACCATAGCGGAAATCATGAAAAAAATCACATTGAGAAAGTCTAAAATTCAGTAATAAACTCAAGGTCCATATACATAAGGTCTGGCCGGTAGCTTTCGGCTCCACTCGTTGGTCCACAGTTTGCGAGCCATCATTTCTCCATTTAAAACCATTGATCCAAGATGGCGGCGAACTCGCGAAGAATGTTAAAGTAAATGGGGGTATGGGTTCCCAAACATTGGATTTCCCGAGTTGGCGCTACCGGCCAGACCTTATGTGTATGGACCTTGAATAAACTCACATTACTGCAAAAACGATCGTAATGACAATGACGGTTCAACGCAGGTATCATGGGAGATTCCTGTCTAATTTGTCACTTTCTCTGTGGAAGGAATCTCCTATGATACCTGCGTCTCTCCGCCACTGAGCCCGATTCTGAGAGTGAATTTTGTGATTTGTTAGTGAGCTCATCGTCATTTTTACTGCGGTTTTTACGCAAGAATCAACTCTTCAATCCCTATAGCACAAGTTTGCAAGAGCCCCATTGACGCTACTGTACTATCGACGAATTAAAGATTGTCGCGAGATTTTCACACATTTTCAGCTGTGGGTGTGAGTGTGAGACTGATCTGCAACGGCTTTCCCGTTCCGTACCCGCACTGGCCTCTCACGTGCAAGGTGTGAGGAGATGAAGAGTGGCCGACACAGAACCTTGAATGCTAAACTTAGCTAGTGAAAACCTCGCGACAATCTTTAATTCGTCGATAGTACACAGTTCAGTTCAATATACATATGACTGCAATACATGAAGATACTCGCATCAGTAATTTTTTCTAAGCCGGTGGAGTCGTCAATCAATGACTTTAAAAAACTTCCGGATATTTTAATAATGGGTCTGTTGCACACTTCGGCTAGAGCGTTTTAAAATATCAATTCCTATGTATAAAGCCGAGCAAATAACAATGGCAGCATCAGAAAACACTAAAATTCAGTAATATACTCACAAATTGCGAAAAACACTAGACACTATTTACTCCTGTATCTTTCCACCACGTGCACGATATTTCGCGAATTTAGCGCGGCACATTCAAATAATCACGGCCGACTGTCATCACAGCTGACTTCATAAACAAATAAACAGTAACCACTGACGGCGTCTCTTCGAATTCTTACGTTTCAATATCCTCAATTCCTTACAAAAGGTTGTGAAAGGTACGGAAACCGATATTTGTGTCGAAAACTTATCAAAATGAAACAATAACACACAGGAGTTCCAAGCATGATGATCGAAGTTGGAACTCCTGTGTGTTATTGTTTCATTTTGATAAGTTTTCGACACAAATATCGGTTTCCGTACCTTTCACAACCTTTTGTAAGAAATTGAGGATATTGAAACGTAAGAATTCGAACAGACGCCGTCAGTGGTTACTGTTTATTTGTTTATGAAGTCAGCTGTGATGACAGTCGGCCGTGATTATTTGAATGTGCCGCGCTAAATTCGCGAAATATCGTGCACGTGGTGGAAAGATACAGGAGTAAATAGTGTCTAGTGTTTTTCGCAATTTGTGAGTATATTACTGAATTTTAGTGTTTTCTGATGCTGCCATTGCTATTTTCTCGGCTTTTTACATAAGGATTGATATTTTAAAACGCTCTAGCCGAAGTGTGCAACAGACCCATTCAACGGCGATGGCACCGATTGAGAAAAGATTACAGATCAGAGTATTTTCGTGCCGTACAGTCATACACTGGATTAAACTGTGTAATCCTTCCTCAACCGGTGGAATCATCGGTGAATTGAAAAATGCCATTAACTATACGCAAAACGGCAGTTCTGGTTCTAATGGGAAAAGCCGCAAGATAGCTGGCAACACTGTTCCTTGATCGCGAGGCAAAACAAAGATAAAAACAGAGTATTAAAAAAACTGCGGTAGACATATTTTAATCTTTTTCCCCGATGATATCAAAGTCGACATTCCATTTTCCATTGAGTATGAGCTAGCAAAGCTACTTCGACGCGAGCGAAAATCTTGGGCCCCCTAATAATTCAAGGTGAGAATTTCAGATACTTGAAGCAGTATTTTTAATTTTTATAAAAACTTCCAGGAAAAAAAAAAAAAAAAAGCTATAAAATTCTTTAGTACCTCTCCAGTCCAAAATTAAATAAGCTATATGTTTAAGGGAACTGTAAAAACTGCAATTTTGTCCAAATTGTTTTGAAAATTGACGATTCCTGATTCGTCAGTAGTTTTGTACAATACTTTTTTGTGAGTAAAAAGATGGTTGTTTTAGCGTGGACAGTTAATTTATGCAGAGCGGTCGGGGATAAGTTTTTCGGTTAAAATTTACTACACTGCGCCTGCCTGATTCTGGACTAATGCCTCAAAGAATGGTAAACTGTATTAGACGTTTGGCTTAAGCCAACAGACATACGTTTGGCTTAAGCCAACAGACATCCTAAAACATTTGTAGGTACGATGGAAAATAAAAGAAAAATTCATCAAGTCCCATTGTTCCAGGGATGAGATTTTAGCCCAAAATGCATTGATTTAAATAGGAATTCCGCGTAGTGACGTCACTACGCACCCGATTTTCTGCAACTTTACACATGTGTATCTTCAAAACCGGGACGCATAGGAAAAAACCAAAGGCACCATTGTTCTCAGCTCATCAAGTACTACCATTTTCTTTATAAAAAAACACACAATTCCAGACCCTTGCAACTGCCCCATTTCTGCCTACGTTCCGTAATTTCAATCATAAATGTTTCTCCGTGGCACGTCGTTATTTTTTACTACAAGATGAGGTTCAGTCGGGTGCCTTCAATTTATCGTATAGGCAATTCCAATACACGTCGTCGACCCATCGAAGCCCACTTTTAATTAACTCGTATCAGTCTTTTTTTAGACTAGAAGCCATAACAGCGAGACAGGGTACCTATTTAACCTCCTCCTTTAAAAACCACCGACAGAGAGAGTCTTCATACTATAATCTTCTCTCTCCACATCCAACATTTTTTTTCTTTTTCTTCGTCTCATGGCATGGCGTGCGTGTATATTTGCTTTTCCCGGGCCACGCTCAAGCTATTAGTTTTTGGGAGGCATAAGTGATTAGACCCGCCACAAAATATCAAAAGTAGAGGTATGTAATCGACAATCGTCCTGTGGAATGAAAATTGATTTTTCAAGTGGCCAGTCGGGTCCCGGGCGGTCTCCACGCCTGCCTCGGGGCTCGCCGGATCAGTGTTGCCAGATTGGGGTGAAAAAGCCGTTACGCTTTATACATTGATTTAAATGGGGACGATACAGCTTTTCACCCTCGATCTGGCAACACTGCGCCGGATGGATGAGTGGAGGAACCTCTGTTGCCAGCGATACGTACTCTTTATATGCTCAGGCAGGGTGTCTGTCTACAACTTTGGAGAAGAAAATAAACTGTAGGGAGTATACCCCACAAAACACATTCTCATATCAAACTTAATCTTGAGGGGCCACCAGACCCCCTTATATTTTCTGAAGGAAACCCCCAGAACCCTTTTAAAATTCTGGGGGAGACCCCCAAACCCCCATATGGTATTATGAGGGAGACTTCCAGACACCCTATACTAAAATGCATTTAAGGGGGTGCCCTTAAAACTTTGATAGCTAGTCTAAAATATTGAAATCTGACAACGCTTTTTATACTGTTCGAGGATGAAAGAAGCAAGGGCTTTAATCAATCGAGAATCAAGGCGATCTCCGGTTGAATGAAGGAACCACATAAAACAAGAGATATGCTCTTTCTTGGAAATTAGAATTTAAGTTCAATCATGATTTCTTCAGAGGAGCGCACCCGATGTTTCGTGGGATCCTCTTCCGAAGGAAACCGCCCTGATTCTACATGCATTGATTCGACCACATCAAAGTTATCGTGACTCACATTTGAAGTTAAGATCATACTTCTTCAAGACGCCTAAAAAGAACCGTTTCATAAATTCCCTCAGGTCAGTATAGCAGCTCGTGAATAGACTGTTTTAGTAGAGCGATATATCGTATCGATTGCCGTCCGAGGGCTTCTGGTTCAATGTAATTTCCCCGTAAGCGGATTTTTTAACGGAAATGTTGACTAGTAAATCAAGAAAATTAATGCGAGCTTTTTGCAATTATGAATCCTATGTCCTCGAAATTGCTTAGTAATTGTGCCTGTTTTCTTGACTAAAACTGCCGGAATCAATAAGATACAGACATGTTTAATGTGAAGTCACGAAAAAAATTGGTTCCAAACAAATGCTCCATCTCACTCGCTCTCGTGGGTTTTCCCATAAGAAACACGATCCAAATTTTCGAATAAAACTTTGTGGTAGTAAACAACACATTCTCTCAGATTTTATTACACCATTGGATTCCATGTACCTTAAAATATGAGCTCGCTACAACAAATTTTTTGAAACATCGCGCATTAATGTAAAATCACAGTTATATCGAAGAAAGTCCTATGTTTTGTCCTTGTCACACTCACAGTTTCTTATGGGCACAAAATTCTAGGATATAGGCTCATCAGCACCATCACACCATGTGTTATACCTCGAACAAGCTTCGATACGAAGAGAGGTTAGGATGATTGAGTGTCATGGCGGTGATACTCCCATAAGAGACCGTGAGTAAGACAAGGACAAAACATAGAACATCTTTCGGTATAACTGTGATTGTAAATTCGTTTGTGATCTTATAGGAATTAAGTTAGAGTGAAAAGATGCTTTAAGGTACGTGGAATCTAATGGTGAAATAAAATTTGAGAAAACTGGTGGTGAACTATAGCATGAATCTGCGTTCAAAAATTTGGATCTGATTTCTCATGGGTGAATCCACGAGAGTGAGCGAGATAGATCATTTGTTTGGAACCAATTTTGATCGTGACGTCATCACTAAACAGGTCTATTACAGATTAGACGTTGCATTTGTAGGTTATAGAATAGCCCGAGATCCCGCCAATTCCACAACAACAACGATAACAATTGGGCGATTTCAATCTCTAAATGCATCGTTTGATCTGTATAATACCTTGTTGATTTCGGCAGCTTAATTCGAGGTCGAACCAGGCATAATTAAAGCATTTTCGAGGACATAGAATTCATAATCGCAAAAAGGTTTCAAAAATTGTTTCACTTAATAGCCTAAATTTCCGTTCAAAAATGCGCATATAGGGGAAAAGCATTGAATCAGAGTTTTTTTGGAACCAGATGTCCCCGGACGGCAATCTAGAGCACCGAGAGTTTCTTCATCTCTCTTTTCTCCATTAAAAAACGTATGTTAGACAAGGATGGACAAGGGGATAAAACCCCCTCTTTCTGTCCTTTTCCTACTTAAACATTCAAATGGGAAAAGAGAGAGATATGGAAGAGATCCTGGTTGCGCCAGTGGCTACGATATATCGCTCTACTAAAACAGTCTATATAGTCGATGCTTGTTTCTTTCCCATTTAAACCTATGGAAAAGTTTCGATTTCTTGGAGAAGGGGGGAGGGTTAAATGAACCTCCTCAAGATTGATTATTTTCTACATATAGGTTTGCATGGAGGATACATCAATACAGAGCATCTCACGAGATGCACCTGCTTCAGATATTGTACAAATTGCGGCCATTATTGAAGCTAAAAAAATGAGATGGCAGTTTCTTCTACTCATACAACGAAAAAGAACCCTCTTGTTTCTTTTATAATCGATCCTCTAACAAGAATATCACGCGTTATCGATCCAAAACATGATCCAACACCAAAAAAAAAACCAAAAACGATCAAGCATTCCGTCATGAATCGATCGATATGAAAATGCACGCCGCGTGTTTGCCGTAAATTCACTTGAATAATGCTCAGTCACTGCGTTGCATGTGGTATCGAATCAGGTGCATGACTTATTCAGGACATCAATCAGAATTGAGTCAACAACCTGTAATCGATGTATTAAAACACGGCGCAGAATATGAATGAGCAAAAGTCGTTGCAAAGGAGAGTGACGCAACTTATCGTTTGAGCGTATGCGTGAAAAATACGAGACACAATGGGGGCAGAAAATCACGATTTTGTGACCAAAAATCAGCACTTTAACCCATATATGCCCAGTGAGTTGCAGCTAACGACCCACTTGTTGTGTTATTCTTGGACCAAATTTCAGTCAATTTGGACCGATTTTACTCAAAAATCAATTTTGGGCAGTTTTAAGCTCGTAAAATTCAACTGCCCCGAAAAATTTATGTTTTTTTAATTTTTTCGTGTTTTCAGTTCTCAAATTGTGTTTTTTGAGAAAAACACCTAAACATTTTAAATAATTCTGGGCATAGATGGGTTAATATCGCCTCTAGTAGGGCATGTCTAATGTGAATTGTGCAGCGGCGGATGGTGCGTTGAGGCAATAACGGATTCTCTTCGTTTAAACCTACGTAAAATAATCGATTAAGAGGATTCATCGAATCCCTGAGAAATCGATATTTTTGCATAAGTTCGACTGCAAAAAAACATGGTTGCCAAATAGCACGAGCCGCCAGGCATTGTGCATGGGTCTCCATTTTGGTCTTATTTATAACGCAAAGGGAGGTACATGGTCAACTGTAAAGAAGCTTGCGTTTCGTTGTGTTTCTACGGTTTTTGAAATCTGGATATCGAAACACACCGTTTTGAATGGGATTTTTGCGTGGTGACGTCATAATACGTGCATGATTTCATGCAACTTAATACAGCGATACTTGGGAAAAAACCAAAAGTACGGTCGACGAATGAAAGAATGTCAGATGACCCCTTAGGTTTTGGATCTGGTAAGCAACCTGCAATACATTCTCACAATGAATTCAAGTACTATACAGATGGACTACCTGAGTCCTTCTTGAGTTTGCGTGAGTGGATTTTGATACATTTCGATGCTTCCAACGTGATTTATACGCGCTTTTACACCGGAATCGACCTGTCATAATGATATGTACAGCCAGCTAAAGTTTGAAACAGACCTAGCTATTATTGGTGTAATATTTGGTTTTCGGCCACTACATCAGCATTTTTTTACCCACTGTGAAAGGTACCGTGGACAAATCGTTTTAACGCATTCATTCAAATAAATATTTAACGGCCGCGGCGGAGGACCTGGTCACACGGTGTGAAAGCGAAACACGATGGCAACATTGTATGAAACATTTTCTCTATAAACACAGTGTGATCTGAAAGTCCTGCATCCATAGTATTTATAACAGTGCTGCGAGATTTGGCTAAAAAATAAACACATTTTACATTAAGTCTGATATATGGGAAAGGACACTTAATGAAGGGTCACTTTCTGATCTCCTTTTGATTAAAATTTGACAGTCTAAAACAAGTAAAAGACACTGTTACTTAGAGGTCTTATCTAAAAGAAAAGGTCAATGAAAGGGGTGTTTATAAAATTGGTTTGCACATCCCATTCGTGTATAAATAATAGATATCTAGTTTTGCAATTTTCCGGAGAAAACAGCTATTTTGCGGGAAAAAACAACTATTTTTCACTATAAAAGTGCACATTTTTAGGTGTGAGCGCAAGAGAGTGACAGCTTCTGCTTTAAATATGTTGATACCTGCACCAAGATGAAGATTTTATCAGCCGTGGAACCAGGCATAATTAAGCATTTTCAATGACGTAGATTGCATAATCGCAAAAGACCGCATTAATGGGGCAGTTACAAGGGTCTGAAATGTTGCGTTTTTTATGAGGAAAATGAAAGTACTTGATGAGCTGAGGACAAAGATGCCTTCGGTTTCTAATTTAATCCCATTGTTCCGGAGATGAGATTTTAGCCCAAACTACATTGTTTTAAATGGGAATTCCGCATAGTGACGTCACTACGCACACGATTTTTTACAACTTTATACGAGTGTATCTCCAAAACCGGGACACTTAGGAAAAAACCAAAGGCACCATTGTTCTCAGCTCATCAAGTACTATCATTTTCTTTATAAAGAACACAACATTTCAGACCCTTGGAACTGCCCCATTGTTTGATTTAATAGCGTATGAGTTTCCGTTCAAAAATGTGCTTATGGGAAAAATACATTGAATCAGAATTCGTTTGGAACTAGAGGGCCTAGGACGGCAATCGATACGATATGTCGCTATACTAAATCAGTCATACTACCAATCGACTATATTCAAGCTAATGCATTTTCATGAAAACCGACAAAAATAATCGAGGATATTCAAGGACTTTTCAAGGCGCCACGAACCATGTAGATTGTAGGCTGCACTGCATTCATATCGCATGTACTATCGACGAATTAAAGATTGTCACGAAATTTTCACGAGATAGTAAGTGTAACCTTCAAGGTTCCGGTTCGGCCACTATTCATACTCCTTACATTTTGCAGGCGAGAGGCCAGCGCGGGTGCGAGGCGGCAAAGCCGTTACAGATCAGTCACACTCACAACCATCACTGAAAATGTGTGAGGATCTCGCGACAATCTTTAATTCGTCGATAATACACGGGGGGAAAAAAGATTAGTGAAAATAATCATACGATACCTGATTTTGGCACTTGCTAGATGTTATGATAAACTTGAGTAGAAGTATGGTACATTTACCAATACTTTGAGTAAATTCGACTTGCAATCAAGTAACATCACCTGTAGTACCTAGTCAAAACATAGTATACTTCTGGTTAACATTACCATAACATCTAGCAGGTGCCAAAATCAGGTATCCGTATGGTTATTTTCACCGTATTTTTTTCCGTGTATATACAGGGTGTCCCAAAATTGATAGTAAATATTTTTACCACGTATTTTTGGGGCCAAAATAAGACCTTTTTTTTCCTATGAACACGTGTCCGAAAATGCCCCCCCTCGGAGCTACAGCCCCCCAAAGTTTTAAAAAAAAAAAATGTATAGGCTCCCGTTCGTCTCAACTCTCGTGGTTCAGGTAAGGAGAAGGACTTTTGAGACACACTGTATAGCGTTTCAATATTCGTTCGCATGCATATAAAATGCGCATGCATGCGTTGGTGCATATGGGGCGAGCGACACTCGACAAGCTATTGAGCATTGAGAGGATGCAAAGTGACTGCAACACGCAATACGCATGTCATTATCGCCTTGACAATGCAAGGCTTGAGTAAGATGATTTAAGATCTAGGGGCGGGGCACCATCGGCTGATCGACAAAATAGAAAAAAAAAAAGAAGAAAAAAAGCTTTGACGACTCTGTTTACCCTTCGATTTGTAATCGATTCGATACTGCCCAGCCCAAGCAAAGGCCTAGGGAGCGTTCTAGCATTCATCAGACCGGAGAGCTGTTGAAACTGAAATTATACATACATACCTAATGGAAGCAGATCTGCCGATTTGCGTAGATTAAATGAAATTTTGAAATTCACCGAAGATTCCACCGGTTGAGAAAAGATTACATAGTTCAGTTCAATGTATGACTGTAATGCACGAAAATACTCTGATCTGTAATCTTTTCTCAATCGGTAGAAACGCCGTTAATTAATTAAAATATACCGGTTGAGAAAAGATAAAAGACGCTAGTATTTTCGTGCATTACAGTCATACACTGAACTAATCTCCGTAATCTTTTCTTAACCGGTGGAATCTTCAGTGAATTTCAAAATGCCATTAAATCTACGCAAATCGGCAGCTCTGAATGGAAGGTAAGTTTTAGATAAGTAGATTAATATTTTTAAGCACGCATTTTTTTGCGCTCATCAGTATAATTTCAGAGCCTTCGAGCGGCTTGGGGGGGGGCAGAAATCTGTTTGTTCCCGTTTTTGAGCCTGACTTCAAATCCTTGGGGGGGGAGTCAAATGCCCACCCTGCTCCCCCCCCCTTTTAAATGACGCCACTGCGAAAGACCTACGGAAATAATAAAATTAAAGTATGCCAAAGGCTTACCAAGATGCGAGACACTTTTACAAAAGACCAAGACCAATAGTGAAATAGTTGTTGAAAATTTTACCTGAAACAAAAAGAAGTAATGAAACTTTTAAAAAGATGATTGAAAAAAAGATTATTCACATAAATTAACTACACGGAAATTGCATGCTTCTGATTACAGGTATACGCAGCTACTGTGGTCGACGGGGGGTTCTACTCACATAAAGTAGCGGGTATCGATACGTTATCAAAACTTCATAACCGATTCCAGAACATTCAATACTATCGATTAAATCGATCTCATCATAGATAATGGATTGAAATTCAAGCTCTGAGCAGTTCTGTCGAAACATTCAAAGCTGCCCGTTACTTGTGAGCAGAGAGTATAAGTATAGTTCAGGGTCACAGTGGCGTAGCGTGCTCGGTGGCAAAGCTGTATTTTGCCCATTTACACCCATGTAAAAGGTCGAATGCGAAGGAGTTCACCGAACACCTAATACTTCGATCTTTTTCATGAGTTTAAATGGACGATCTGCAACGTGTTGTTGCCACATTACACGCTATACCTTTGCTTGGAGACGGTCTAGTCGCATCGAAAGTTGTCAATTTCACATTTTTAGGTCCTTCTACAACAATCTATTTTCACCGAAAGTGATGGGGCTCTTGTAAACTTTTGCTACGGGGGGCTGGAGAGTTGATTCTTGCATAAAAACCTGTAAAAATTACTATCAGTACACTAAAAAATCACACCATTCACTATCAGAATTGGGCTTATGTTAGTGGCTGTTCAAAGCAGGTATCATGGGAGACTCCTATCTAATTTGAGACATATCTCTGTGTTTCCGAAGAGAAAGTGACATAGGTAATTGACAGGAATCTCTCATGATACCTACGTCGAACCGCCAATACCACCTTACCGTTACACAGAGTTGGGCAAATGGGGGTGGTAATCGATTACACGACACCAAGTAATCGTAATCGTCGTTTTTTTGGAGGGTGATTTTATGTTAATCAGGGCTGATTTTTTACAAGCCACCTATCATACTAGTTGCAGAAGAATCAAATCTGATCGAAAAGACCCTAAAGTTTACTATTTATCAGTGAAAAATACATTTAATTACCATCCAAAGGTTTGACGATTACCGATTACCCAGTGATCGTGTAATCGATTACACTCCTATTTGCCCAACTCTGCGTTACAGCATTTATGTGAGTTTATTATACTGCATTTTAGACTTTCTACGTATGTGATTTTCGTGATTTTTACTGGTCCATAAACATTGGATTGGATTATTTATTTGCTTATAGCAAAAGTTTGCAAGAGCCCCGTTGTTTTCATACTTGAGGACTTTACCGATAGAAAAACAAATCTAAATTTTTAAAGTCATCGCACAAAATCAATCGATGATTATGGTGATTCCCGTCTCAATCAGTGGCGTAGCGTGCAATATGGCAACGTTGTACTGTGTCCATTTAAACCCATGGAAAAGATCGAACTGTTGGGTGTTCGGTGAACACCTTCGCATTCGACCTTTTACATAGGTTTGAATGGCCACAGCACAACGTTGCCAAATTGCAAGCTACGCCATTGGTCTCGATCGATCAGAGGTTATAGCTACCCTCTTGGCATTAACTCTTAGTGTTCATAATATCGCAGATAAGGCCTATACAGACGAGCTATTAATCTTGACGTGTTATGAAGTAGTAAGAAGTTAGTGTTGTCTGATCACTCTCACAACCGAATCAGTTCGGTTCGGCTCGGCTCGGCTCGGCGGCCGGCACTATAGTATATAGAAATATAGTCGAATGAACTACAAGTAGGACACCGGTCACTGGTTAGTGGTCATCAGAGAGGAGTCAAGACTCAAGAGTGGTCACTTCACTGGTCAGCGCGCGTTGAAGAGAGGCGGTGTGGCACAGGTCGGAATACTACGCCAAGATACTCTCAGATAACACTCTTCTCTAACCTAACAACAATCAGCAACAACCAACAATAATAATGATGGCGCGGCGGC
>VMOF01000320.1:6126714-6145112 GCA_011764245.1 Trialeurodes vaporariorum | reverse complement strand
TCCTAGGACACGATGCAACGCAGTAGCAGTTCGTGAACAACCAACCATCGATTTTTTTTCAGCAATTCTAATCTATAAAATTAAACGTATATCGATTCTTTTGAGGTTCTACAGGTCTGTTGCGTACTTTAAGGGGAGTGGGACATCCTATCTCAGCCCATGTTAAACCATCAATGTTTAAGGAACATTTTCTGAGGAACTACTCAACCGATTTTCAAAAACTTTAGCTTGTTTGATTCGTGTTGTTACCCTCTTTACTTTGATACGGGGTTTTTTGAAAATCTTGAATTTTGAGAATTTTACGATCTTTTGAAATTTGGTTCCAAAAATGCATTATTTTTTGGTACTTGAAAATTCACAAAAATTCAGGGAAACAAAATTTTGAAAAAAAGCCCGTGTTAAAATATGCAGGGCACTATGACGAATCAAATGAGCCATAGTTTTTGAAAATCGGCCCAGTGGTTGCTGAGAAAATGTACCTCTTGTGTGAAAAAACACAAACTCGGGGAAAACAATTTAAAAATTCCGGAAAAAACACTTTAAATGCAAAATGCACTTAACACTGTTTTTCTTTTTTTAATGAAATTATTCTTACAGAGTAGACTACTCATCAAAAATAAGTGAACTTGGTCTTACATTAAAGCTGATGATATATGGAACAACTTTAGCTGAAAAAACGAATTTTTAAAATTTTGACCGAAATCCATGTCCCACTCCCCTTAAGGACAGCAGTATGGCACATATGGCACATTGAATCGAATGCAAAACAACTAGTGTTGTGCTGTTTGCCGCGTTTGCTGTTAGATTTTTCTCGTGTATAGAAGATCATTAAATGGTGCAAAAATTACAGATTTCTTGAGTTAGGCGGATTTAGAAAGTTTTGGATTTCCGCTCCGATATTTCAATCCCTTGAAAATCAGCCATCCGCACACCAATATACCAGATGTATTTGCCCTGGGTACAATTTTCTTTTCTTTTTTTTATTCCACGTCGACATACGCAAGGCAACTCGTATTTTTCCTACACACACAAGCAAAAACCCGTAAGATTACATCGTCAACGAACGCCTCTCTTGGGGGCGTATAGATTTCGTTTGCTTATAATTATATTTGTGAATGAATCCGCAGTTTTATCACCCGCGGACTTCTCTCCTCCCACTTTACCTCACCCTTCGTCTCTCTGAATGACGACGCCATCGCTGACCACATATCAGTCATCAGTCATCGCTGAAGAATCTCCGCGCATCCTTGTTCAACGGATTATAAAGTGATACTTGAAATCAAAGGACGAGTTTCGCTTCAGCGTCTTAACGTAACCTCAATCTCCGGGGGGGGGCTTCTGCAACAAGCAATGCACAAGCGAGCGACGCGATCCGTACCGGAAATCCGACAACTTGCAAGAAATGCACTAATAATTACTCGTAAATTATACATCGGGTTCTGATCATCATGCGCATTGAATGAGAGAGAACGACCGCGGTGTCAAAAACAATTAGAGCTCCAACTGTTAATTATTAAGAGGTCCAGAGAATGTCGGATATGGGGAAGCACAAAAGATCCACAGCACACACTGGACTGGAACATTTAATTTTCCGGACAAAATTTCGTAAAAAAAAAAAAAAAAAAAAAAAAAAAAAAAAAAAAAAAAAAAAAAAAAACCAAGATTGTGAACGATACAGTAGTAGTATATAAACAAGGTCCCACGATCCAAATAACAAGTAATGAAGGCACGCATCTCGATGCAAGTACAATATAAGGACAGGGTTTACCATCACTTATAAAGGACCCACATGGAAAATGCAATAAGCAGTTCAATACAATAGTATTGCAAACAACCAACTACTTACAGTCAACGAGTTATATGTACGATGTCAGTTGACTCCTTAAATTTTGGCTAAGGTAGGCCACCCGCAATGCTTGAATTCATTGCGATAAGTATTGCAGGTTGCCTAACTAAACCAAACTCTAAGGAGTCGACTGACTAAAATTCAATTGACTGTACATTATGTCAAAAGTTAACTTAGAAATGTGTGAAACCATTCATTTCAGAGCTTAAAATTAGCCGGCCCCTTCAATCGTGGGGATAGGCAAAATTAACACACCGGAGTAAGAATATTTATCTATCAATTTGATCAAATTGAGCAAGCTGAGATTTGTCTTCGGAACCTGGTAGTAAACTGTAAAAGGTTGAGTAAAAACAACAACAACTTTTTAAGTCCGGAAAAATCTGTAGTTCGAACCAAAGTATAATTATCTTACCGAGTAGCGAAACTCAATGTTAGAAAAACGGCAAATGCCCCCTGGTGGTCAGCGGATAGAATTAACAGCTTCCATTTGATTTGCATTAGACGCGACTGTGGCGCCCCCAAGTAGTCGGAGGATAACAATTCAATTTTCCCATTTGATTACATTGAAAAACGACATTCGCCAGAGCGCTCCTACAGAGTTTCGCTACTGTGTAGGATGAAGATATACTTACAGTCCATGTATACTAAAAGAGTTGCGCCAATGTTGAATCCATTTCTGATTGGCTCTCAGATTTAGGCTGTCAAGAAAGTTCCAAGAGGCAAATGCAAATGGCGGAGGATTTGTTTACTTTTCGCGAACTCGCTTGTCATTACACATTTGAAGTAACAGTGACCGCAGTGATTATTTTTAATTTTCCCCCTGCTTGAATGTTATTCTGTAGAACATTATCTCTTTCAAAAACGACCGTCATTGTCGATAATCTGAACCTAACCTATAAGAGATAGCGAAATAGCGGCAACAGCGCAGAGGCAAATTTCCACCCGCCAATTGCAATTTGCCTCTCGGGGGCTCCATTGATCCGCTTCTTCTTCTTCATTTTGAGAGACTTAGGCGCAACTCTTATAGTATATAGGGACTCCAAGTATACTGTGGTTCGAACTATTGTGCGGCAAACAGAAGGAGTGACAAGACGGGATTGAAGAAAGAATTAAAAGCTTTTGATTGACACTTTTACACTTTTAAAAAGTAGCAAGAAGCGAGGAAACCGCCTTCCCATCCAGGTGAGGTATTAAAGGTATCCTTCCGCTTTGGCATAACAGTGATGCTGCAGTTTTACAGAACCGTACTGCATTCACTCGAGAGACGAATCAAAGAGCTCTCGGTATTTCGTTTCAAACTTAGCCTTAGGCTTCCCGCCAATTCATTAAAGCGTTTGATAAAGGATTGATGTCTGATGCCTGACGAACAGATGATCGTTATATCCGGAAGTTTGACTGAAATTACGGTACATCCGATTCGAGAACGATCATTCGATTTCTTAGATTCAGCACACGGAAAAAAAACTACGGTGAAAATAACCATACGGATACCTGATTTTGGCACCTGCTAGATGTTATGGTAATGTTAACCAGAAGTATACTATGTTTTGACTAGGTACTAGGTGATGTTACCTAGAGTCCCTATATGTAGAGAGTTAAGACAAGAGGGTAGTCAAACTCTGATTGGTCGATGAATTTTAGGCTCTACGGACGCCGCCATTGGATGCGATTTTGCACTTTTGTTTTGTTTACCAACGGTCTTTTACAGATAAAAGAGTTAATTTGTGACGAACCTGTTAATTTTAATCATAATGCACCACAAGAATGTCCATAAATCTCAAAAGAATCATTAAAAAGCGTTAATACATGTCGATCAACAAATTCAGGGAAAGATTACATCGTTTCAAACTTAGCGGAACTGTAATCTTTGCAGTGGAGCAAAACACAACAACGGCCTCAGAATGTAAACAAATGTGCAAAATCGCATCCAATGGCGGCGCCCATGATTTCTCTTGTCTTAACTCTCTACATATAGGGACTCTAATGTTACCTGATTGCATGTCAAATTTACTCAAAGTATCGGTAAATGTACCATACTTCTGGTCAAGTTTACCATAACATCTAGCAGGTGCCAAAATCAGGTATCCGTATGGTTATTTTCACTAATCTTTTTTTTCCGTGCACTTGGATCAATAATGGAGAAGACTTCTCGCTCTCATAAAAGGTCTCTGTACAAGATCAAAAGGGTTTGATAGATCCAGAGACAGAGGCGCACCGACGGGGGTGG
Source organism: Trialeurodes vaporariorum (assembly GCA_011764245.1). Classification (NCBI taxonomy): domain Eukaryota; kingdom Metazoa; phylum Arthropoda; class Insecta; order Hemiptera; family Aleyrodidae; genus Trialeurodes; species Trialeurodes vaporariorum. The sequence goes on along the minus strand of VMOF01000320.1, from coordinate 6,141,039 downwards.
TTTTAGGGTCAACCCCCTTCCCCCCCAAGCATCAAGATTTTGCCCTATAAAAGGTCATTTTCAGCCAAAATTGCTTTCACCCCCCCCCCCCAAGGTCTCAGAAAATGGAAAATTTGCGGTAAAATCCCCACCAAACGGAAGTTCTCGGTGCGCCACTGTCCAGAGACAATGTACATATAATACAGACCACGCACTAGCCATACGTGCGGTGCTAGCCATTTCGCGCGAGGAAAACTGACACAAAGAAACGTGTTTCCTTGTTTTTAGAGAAGTGATTTCTCTCAGTGAACATGACCTGACCATTGTCAAGCTGACACCGGTTACTTGTTTGGGCGGGGAAAAAAAAAAAAAAATTAATCGAAATGTATAAAAATGTTTCAGGTAAAAACCTGCGATACATCCTGGAAGGAAAAGTAAATAAGCATTAACCCTTTAAGGGCCAGATTAATTCAAAAGAACGCCACTTCTCCGTTTATGTAGGGTAGGTAGATAACTGTTCGTACTTGGGGGAGTTGGAATTGCCTATACGACGCATTGAAGGCGCCCGAAGAAACCTATCCTTTAAGTGTTTTCATCGATACTTGCGTTTATCTGGACTGAAACAATGTGAAATAGACTTGAGAAGAAAAACAAGTAATACTCGGGCTTGGCCCTTAAGAGGGTAAGGGATTCATTGGGGAAACCCACCCTTTCTCTTATTTATTTATCCCCCCCCCCCCTCCCAAACGGCTCTTTATGGGGTTAGCGAGACCCCGCAATGAGGAAGAATGATGAAGTTTAATTAATATTATTCGCGTTAATTAACGAGGAATTTTTCCGGGAGCACACGAAACTCATTTCTTATTTCAACCGTTCAGACCTCATGCAGCATCTGCGTTAGAATTCAACCACGCCCCCCCCCCCCCTTTGATTCACTGCCTCACTCACACTCCCTTCATCCCCGCAACTCTCTCTTCAAAGATTTCGCATACATCCAAAACTGGAACTCGGGATCCAACATAGTTGCCAAATCTACATCGCCGTCGGCGCGTAAAAACTAAATTCCCTCTCAATCAATACAAAATAGACTTTTTTAAAGATGGGCGGGAAATTCAAAAACCGATGAATCAGAAGACGCTCCCACGTTTAAAAAAAAAAAAAAAAAAAATCATCTGCGCCGATCAGACTCCCGGATTTTAAATTTCCGACTCGTCATATATACTAAAACGGCCTTTTAAGCACGAAACTTTTAGCCCGAAGCCCGGCAACGCTGGGATCGAGAGTTGGCTCCTCGTGACTCGAGGGGCGCTTGCTGACTGCTCCTGCGCTGCTCAGCTGCTCTCTGATGCTGACTCCGACGCCGCCGCGCTGACTTTTGCTGATCCGGATGAAAGTGAAATCTCGCGGCGGCGGAGGCATGACTCAATTCAGGTACGACTACCCTCGAGCGACATCTCCCATCGTGGAAGGATTGCCGAAGAGCTGGGTGAGCAGTGGGGAGAAGAGAGAGAGGGTGAGACGGGGAGGGAGGGGGGGAGAGAGAGAGAGAGAGAGAGAGAGAGAGAGAGAGAAAGAGAGTGGAGTGGAGTGGAGTCGACGCACGACGGACACTTCAGATGGACACGCAAATAACAGCCGATCCACTTATTCGCGCCTCCACCCACCCACCCCTCATCTCTCCGCCCGATGGACATAAGCGTCTGTTTATGGTGCTTTCGCACGCGCTTGCGCAGCCGGCACGACGCGGCGCGAGCGAGCGCGCGCGCGCGACCGACGGTTGGATCATTCGGATTTGCATCGTGCGCCAAAAAAAAAAAAAAAAAAAAACGGGAAAAAAGAGACAAGTTCGATTTCGGCAACTTGCCAAACAAGGTGATGTCATTCCTATATAACGCCTCTTGATGGCGTGCGTAGTCACCAAAGCCAAAAGTCAAGTTCAACGGACACGCGAAAATATACTCACATACACACACACACATACATAGCCAGGATATTATCCTTCCGTCTCTCTAAGCCCATTTGAACGGGCATGCGTAAGAATAGGATGGATATGGGGGCTGTCACGTCACTTAAACCCATGTTCCTATCCTTTTCTAACGCATGCGTTTAAATGGAGAAAGAGAGAGAGAGAGAGAGAGAGAGAGAGAGAGAGAGAGAGAGAGAGAGAGAGAGAGAGAGAGAGAGAGAGAGAGAGAGAGAGAGAGAGAGAGAGAGAGAGAGAGAGAGAGAAAGACAAATTCCTGGCTACGGCTTTGCACTAACACACACACACACACAAACACACGCACACAAACTTACTCCCTCGCTATCACATCACATTCGCTCATAGGAGAAAGGCGCGCTCCCGCTCAAGGAATATACGTTCCTGCGTGAAAGTTAACGCTAGCGGCACAGTGAAGGAGGAGAGGGGAGTTGATGCGCGCGGTGAGGTTTTCTATCGAGTTAACGCAATCTGCGAAACTGTATAATTTTGGATCTTTGCGGCGGCCGCGGCGGGCGCGGCGCGCTTGCTTCGCATGTAATTTTAATCTGTAAAAGTTAGCGATTAAACGCCGCTAATGGGTCTGTTGCATACTTTTGCTACAACAATGTAGAACCTTGATTCTTATGTAAAATTAGGCGAAAATAACGATGCGCACATTAAAAACGTTCAAAATCCACTCATTAACTCAGGAAATAACTTCAATTTTAAACAGCCCGCGCTACACTAGACACTATTTGCACCGCTATACTACTACATAGACGGAACCACCGTGCATCAGTAAACAACATCGTGACTACAAAATGATGGAATTTCTTTTTTAATACGTGAAATATAAGCTGCATTTGCAGTCTGGATCTTTTCGGTTTATGAAAGATTACAAAATAATATTAGAAATGTACGCATCTAAATCAAAAATTCTAATGTTTTGAAGTTCTGTACATGTTTACACAAACGAGATGGTTCCATCTATGTAGTTATAAGTCGGTGATACAGTGTCTAGAGTAGCGCGGGTTGTTTGAAATGGAAGATATTTTCTGATTTAATGAGTGGATTTCGAAAGTTTTTAATGTGCGCATCGTTATTTTCGCCGAATTTTACGTTAGAAACAATGAGTTATATTGATGTAGCAAAAGTACGCAACAGACTCATTTCAGCAATGGATGGTTTTCACTAATTCCGACGAAACTTTTTTTTTTTTTTTTTTTTTTTTTTTTTTTTTTTTTTTTTTTGAAGCTTGTTTGTATTCGCGGGAGGATTACAGGCGTTGCTTTAACGACCGAATTTCGTACGCAAAGCTGCAGAAGAATGATGAGATGTTGAGAGCAGGAGCTCGTCCAAATGGCAAGGAATTTCTGCGATTTCAGATTGTCATCAATTCTTCTTTTCTTTTCTTTTTTATTTTTTTCTTTACTGATTCATTTCAAAAAATGTTTCTACCAAACATACGTCAACATGGGCGTCGTTTAGGGGGGCTGGGGGGGGCAATTGCCCCCCCCCCCAAGGATTTGAAGTCAGGCTCAAAAACTGGCATGAATTATATTGATAAGCAAAAAAAAAAAAAAAAAAAAAAGGTCGTCCGATTATTGCCGCCAAAAGACGGATCTTTGGCTCTAAAATTATATTGATGAGCAAAAAAAAAAAAAAAAAAAAAAAAAAAAAAAAAAAAAAAAAGGTCATAAGATTTTTTGCCCCCCCCAAGCCGAACTTGAAATGACGCCCATGTACGTCAAAGATATTTTAAACTAAACAATTTCGGACCGCCCGCCCGGAGTTCCTTTTTGTAGAGAGTTAAGACAAGAGAAACTATAAGGACGCCGCCGTTCAGTGGCGTCGCGTGCAATGTGGCAACAATGTATTCTATCCATTTAAACTCGTGTAAAAGATCGAATTCAGGGGGTGCACAGTGCACAAGGGAAATTCGATATATTTAATGAGTTTAAATGGAGCAGTTGCATTGTTGCCAGATGGCACGCGACGCCACTGCCGCCGTTGGATGCTTTTTTGCACATTTGATTACATTCTGAGGGCCGCGTTGATGTGTTTTGGTCCAATGAAAAGATTACAGTGCCGTTGTACACTGCGTTTGTTGATCGACATCTATTTACGCTATAAAAGATTATTTTAAGAATTATACACATTCTTGAGGTGCATTATAATTAAAATTGACATAGTTCATCGACAGTTAACACTTCCATCCGTAAAATATCGTTGGACCCCTTCGTTTTTAAACAAATGCGCAAAAACGCATTCAACAGTGGCGGATCCAGCCCTCTCGAACGGGGGGGGGGGGGCGAATTTTGGATTTTCGCCCCATGCAAGCACCATGAACATCTAAGATGGCCAACCTCACAACATCGATCACAACCAATCACAACGCAAACAAACTCATAACCACAGAATACTCTAATCAGAATGGAAACTCCCATAAGAGCCAATGGAAACAAGATTTGGAATTTACTGACACAAATTGGCAACTGTGCCTACTCACTTCTCAAGATGGCGGACATGCTTTGTCAGGCTATACAACCAATCACAGCTCGGCCAGTTGCCGAAGATCTGCCGAAGATTGTCGAAGATGCTCACTTTCGAACATGGCGGCCCGAAGTAAAGAATGTTTCAAAATGAATTAGAGTTTTCGTTCTGATTAGAGTATTCTGTGTCATAACCTCCGATGCTGTGAGGTTGTTAATTAACGTTGGCCATCATGGATGTTCACGGTGCATGCACGCAGGTTGCTCGATATTTTACCGCCATCTTGAGTTTCAATTAAACGCCTCTTGTTAGTTAAATACTGCATTTTATTACTTTCTGATACCACCAACGGACTTTTCACGTGACTTTACTTGAGATTTAACAATCTATATCGCTGTAGCAAAAGTTTGCGTCATAGACCCATTCTACCGGGGGCGAAAATCCCAAGTTCGCCCCCCCCCCCCTTTGCGAGGGCTGGATTCGCCAATGCATTTTGTTGGCTATCGAGTTTTACGATAGCGTGTGAAATCTTAAAAAATGTCTGAAAAGTAAAACCCCGAAACAAATTTCTCTATTGGTGTGGCGTGGTTGTGTTTTGTTTCCCCCCGAAGGACTGAAATCTGCATTGCGAAGGAGACTATTTTTTCCCTCTTTCTCACGGTATAGTAAATAAATGAGCAATTTTGTTTCAGCGATATCTGTTGAGTCGCCGTGTAGGTAGCGGCGCACTATGTGGTATTTGACCGAAAAAGTTGGCATAAACTGTTTCTACTGTCCAAATAACTTGAAATTTAGTATTCGGGGGTACTTTTTAACGCTGAATTCAAATTTCACATCAGTTTTTCAAAATTTGAAAATCCAAGATGGCCGCCGACAAATTTTTTGGCTAAGCGGTCGGCAGCCATCTTGGATTTTCGAATTTTGAAAAACTGATGCAAAATATGAATTCAGCGTTAAAAAGTACCTTTGCATACTGAGTTTCAAGTCATTTGGACGGTGTTGCCAAATTTCACTCTTGTAGCGATGTAGCCCTTACAACACGTAAAAACGAGAATTTCGTGCAAAAACGCAAAATTCGAACTAATTTTCCCGGAAAAGCCGCATTTTTCCGCAACTTCTGACTTCAAGGCCTATTAGTACGCACTAAGGACTATCATTTCTCATATATATACCCGCGGGATGTGGCAGGATAATTGAACTTAAGTTCTCTTGAAAATCGGAAAATTTACGTTTTTAGCTAAAAACTTTGAAATAGCAAAAAAATATCAAATTCAAATTAAAATTGGATAAAATAGGCATAAACTGATTGTAAATACCTTCAGGAAGACGATCCATGTACAAAAATTTTGTTCAGACTTCATTTGAAACACTTTTTTTTTACTTTGATTATAGTCTCGTGCTGAGGCTAATTTTAATGGTGGTAAAACTGATTTTTCCCCTGTAGGCTGATTCTGCTCGTTTGGACGAGACGAGACGAGATAGCAAGAATCGATCAATCCCATTGGTTCAAATGGTGTCACGTGACAGATTTGAAGTCATTCAACGGGTTGAAGAGTCATGAATTTGAAAAGAATGACTCTTCAACCCGTTGAATGACTTCAAATCTGTCACGTGACACCATCTGAACCAATGGGATTTGTCTATTCTTGCCATCTCGTCTCGTCTCGTCCAAACAAGCAGAATCAGCCTGCTGGTGGATTCTAGTTAAATTAATCTAGTTTAGACCCGCTAAATACAAGTTTCTAATGCAAAAATCTATGTAGATTCCGAATATCACAACAGTTTTTCCCAATAGCGACTTTTATTTTTTTGAGTTTATGCCAGCTTTTTTGGTCAAATACCACATAGTGCGGCGTAGCGCGGTCGACCAGCCGTGCATTCCGGCCGGTGCAGTATGGTTAATGGTGTCGGTGTGAGGTGTGATTGTGACCGGGTCATTCCGGCGCGGTGTTTCGTTTCGCGGATCGCGGAGGGATATCGCGGGTTCGAGCGTCACGTCGCGAAATGCAGCAGCGGGACAAGTGAGAGGGAAATCGACGATGCAATGACCTCCTCGTAGCTTAACACGGTTGCCACACACAAAGGCGAATCCAGGAGTTTATCATTCTCTCTTTCTCTTCTCACATTTGCTCACGTACGTTGAGAAAGGATGGAGAGATGGAGAAAGAGGCTATAGTCACTTAATAAGCCCCGTCTTCCTTCCTTTTCTAAGACGTGTGAACAAATGGCATACTAAAACACTTGCACTTTCATTTAAAACCAATTTCTACTGAATGGGTGATACGTTGCACACCTCGACTAGAGCACTAGTATCAATTCATACATAAAAACCAGTAAAAATGACAATAGTAGCGTCAGAAAACACAAATTTTTTTATAAGAAACTCAGAAATTGCGGATAACACTAGACACTATATTCGCACCCATGTATCTTTCCACCATGTGCGCGATATTTCGTGGGATTATAGCGCGGCACATTCAAATATTCATGGCCGACTGTCATCACAGCTGACTTCATAAACAAATAAACAGTAAACACCGACGGTGTCTGTTCGCATGCTTACGTCTTAATATCCTCAATGGGTCTGTTACAAACTTTTGCTGCAACGATAAAGAGTGTTTCATCCTATGTAAAATTGCCCGAAAAAGTCTATTGGTGGCATCAGTAAGTCATGAAATGCGATAATAAACTCACAAGAGACGTTTAATGAAACCCAGGATGGCGGTAAAATATCGAGCAATCTGTACGCATGCACATGTAACATCCAAGGATTGCCAACATTGACAACCTCACAGCTTCAGAGGTTATGTGTTTATTTACTTTGTGATTGGGTGTGATCGATATTGTGAGGTTGGCTATCCTTGGATGTTCGTGGTGCATGCATACAGGTTGCTCGATATTTTACCACCATCTTGGATTTCATTAAACGTATCTTGTAAGTTTCATACGGCATTTTATGACTTTCTGCGATGCCACCAATGGACTTTCCACGCGATTTTACATCAGATTAAACACTCCATAGCGCTGTAGCAAAAGTTTGCTACAGACCCATTTACGAATTACAATTTTTGATTCAAGGTTAAAACATACCAGGCAAAACAAACTTCTATTCTTATAATGGGTCTGTTGCAAACTTTTGCTACAACGATAAAGATTGTTTCATCGTATGTAAAATTGCCCGAAAAGTCTATTGGTGGCATCAGAAAGTCATGAAATGCGATGATAAACTCACAAGAGACGTATAATGAAATCCAAGATGGCGGTAAAATATCGAGCAATCTGTATGCATACACCTTTAACATCCAAGGATTGCCAACGTTGGCAATCTCACAGCTTCAGAGGTTATGTGTTTATTTACATTGTGATTGGGTGCGATCGAGATTGTGAGGTTGGCTATCCTTGGATGTTCGTGGTGCATGCATACAGGTTGCTCAATATATTACCGCTATCTTGGATTTTATTAAACGTCTCTTGTGAGTTTTATACTGCATTTAATGAATTTCTGGTGCCACCAATGGACTTTTCACGCGATGTTATGTGAGATTGAACACTCTATAGCGCTGTAGCAAAAGTTTGCAACAGACCCATTCCTAAACATCCTCGTTGATGTGACAAAAAGTTCGCAACCAATTCCATCCATATTTTCGCCGATCGACTACGGCTCTTGTGCGGCGATATAGAATCGGCCTTGTGACCCACTGCCACGTTGAAGTCTCGCCGCCACTGCCCTATGGTCACAGAGAAAGGCCTAGCCCTCTGGAGGCGGGAGGGGTGGGGAGGGGACCCCCTCTTCACCACTCCTTCCTTCATCTATGCAATTTGAGTCGTCTACTGCGCGGTCGGACACCACCACCGCCGCTGCTCTGCGCATTTGCCATTTGCACCGGTCTTAGAGGTTGATGACATCAGCGCAGGCCGCGCGCCGCTACCGGACCGGACTGGAAGCTAGCGGCTACTAAAAGAGCATCGAGAGTTGTTTTCAGTTGATGATAATGTCGATTCTTTTGCTCTTAGTCGAACGAATCAACGATACGTCCAGCTTGATCGCGCTTTCAAGTCTCTTTCTCTATAATTAATTTGCCTTCCCCGCCAATGGGTCTGTTGCAAACTTCTGCTATAGCGCTATACAGTGTTCAATCTCATGTTAAATCGCGTGAAAAGTCCATTGGTGGCATCGAAAGTCATGAAGATAAGTGCATGAGATAAAAAAAAAAAAAAAAAAAAAAAAAAAACTAAATATGTCAATTAACTATTCAGACAGTTGGCTATTATATGTTAATTTTATCTCTTTAAAATTTGCTTGTTTTTGAGATTTTTCTTGCGTTTGAAAAAAAGTAGAGTTTTGATATCGAGCAAAACAATTAAACATGCACCTAAGGTGACCACCCCTAAAATTTTTGATGCACCTAAAGGTGCACTCCCCCTTTCAAATTTCATTAATAAGTATTCAAATGCTATTTTATCGTTCAAAAATGGAATCTAGACCCAGGGGCGCCGTTTCAGATTTTCCTTGGGGGGGGGGGGGGGCAAGGCCCTCCAATTTTTTTTTTTTTTTTTTTTTTTTTTTTTGGTCGTGCATCTTGAAAAAATCTCTCTATCTCTCTGACTTGAATGGGGGGGGGGGGCTCCATAAATTTGGATGACCTCTTCTTTTTTTTTTTTTTTTTTTTTGCCGCGCATCTTCAAAAAATCTCTCTGACTTGATTTTTTGGGCACATTGAAAATCCTTGGGGGGGGGGGCAATTGCCCCCCTGCCCTCCCCCAAATGGCGCCCCTGTCTAGACCCTAGTGACACCAAAAATTATAATGATTATGATGAATTGAAAGTAAACGGTGGAATCAATTTAAGGGCTTAGCTTTTACGATTGTTTACTTCCGTGAAAATTAGCTGAAGACCTGCGAAAATGGACGTTGCACTGTTCCGCGCCGACTGAACCGCCCGATGCTCTTGATTTTTGGAGTGGAGGAAGCGATAGCATCCTGCTACTCAGCACTAACGCCATCTATAGTCAATTCGTGTAATTAACTGAAATAAGCTGGGGTGGGCCAACTTAAGAGCCGGGCCACCTTTGGGTCACCTACCTTAGATCAAGAGCCTTGACAAAAAAAAAAAAAAAAAAAAAAAAAAAAAAAAACAAGCCATGTTTAGAGTGTAAGAAGTTTTCTTCATTTCTTAAGGTCATTGATGTCACAACTTTCAGCGAAGAACTCACCGAAAGATCCGAGTGCATTTCGGCTGTAGAGAGCAAGCGAGCGCGGGAGTGACCTTGTCAGGGGAGGAAGAAATTTAGGCACAATCACGCATTAATCATTCGTCGAAAATTTCGAATCAAGTTCGGCTCCACAAAAGGCAGGCGTCTCCATTTCTTACTTTTGTTTTTTCTCATGGTCGAACCGGCTCAACGATAATGAAAGTGGACGCTGCAGCAAAGGCGGTTATACTATGTTGGGTGTTGCGACTTCTAGGACGCGAAGGTGTGTGAATGATAGTATGGTCGGAGTTTTCACAGTGGTACATTTTTAGTCATTTTTGGGGAAAAAAAGTATTACCAGTGGCGTAGCGTGCAATTTGGCAACGTTGCAGTTCGTCCATTTAAACGCATGAAAAGGATCGAAGCGTTGGGTGTTCGGTGAACACCTTTACATTCGACCTTTTACATGGGTTTAAATGGACAACTTACGACGTTGCCGAATTGCACGCAACGCCGCCACTGAGTATTACCGTCGAGCCTTTCAATGAGCCGGTCCGTCGAAGATTTTTAAGTCAATACCATGTGTCTCATGTCCTCAGATAGTAGAGTAGGAGGCGCTATACTCCGGCCCTTGCGAACGGGGGGGGGGTGTCAAAATTTAGATTTTCGCCCCCCCCCCAGAGACCCCCTCTTCCTTTTTTTTTCTTCTTTATTTACCAATTCCTATCCCCTCTTTTTCCCTTTCCCAATTTCTTTTGGCCGATTCACGGGGGCGAATCCGCCCGATAAAAAAAGTAGGACATGATCCGCGAAATTTTCATTCTGAAATGCCAGTAGAATAAAAGTGAGGCCGGAAACTGAAGATTTCTTTCCAGAATTTACAGAAATAAATGAGTCTCAACACAAATCAACCACGTCCGCCACGTTGGGATATTGGACCGCACGCAGCGTTGCCTATTGGTGCCGTTAAATTAAACTTGCTTCCATCGGCTCTTATGGGAGTTTCCGTTCTGATTGTATGATTCTGTGGCTCTCGTTCCGAAAACGCATTTAAACTCTGGCGAGGTATCGGAAAGGGTTACTAGAATCACCATTGCAATCCGCCATGTCCCCGATCCGACGTGTTACACCCCAATGTGAGTTGGGCTGGTCAGAAGAGCGCTTAACTCATAAAATACCGGTCTGACCTTCTGTCAACGGCAAACTAAGAGGAGTACTATACGAGGAGTGGGTTCGGAGGGTGGTGTAGGGAGAGAGAAGGGGAGGGATAGGGGGAGGGGGAGAGGAGAGGCCAGGAAGAAATCTCACTTTCAAAACACTGCAGCCGCGCCGGCGAATTAAAGACTCGCGGCTTTCTCGTTTCTCGGATGTGACCTGCCATAAATTTGCATTCGAACAATTTCTGTCGCGCCGTCATAAGTCGGGTGGTGAATAAACGCCAAAAACACATTACGAAACCGGAGCACTCTGGTGAGATCGAGAAAAAATAGTGGCATAAAAAAAAACCAGTGAAAAAAGTTATCAAAAATCATTGTTTTCGACCTTTTAAACTTTAGTTAACCCTTTCAGACACGGTGTACTTAAATGTGTACAGGGTTTAACATGGGGTTTTACGGGATTTTGAAAAAAATAGGGATGCACGTCAATTTAGACGAGAAAAGTTCAACTAGTTCAATGACGTGGACCCCAGATTGATGTGACTACTTTTCAGTGGCGTCGCGTGCCATCTGGCAACAATGCAACTGCTCCATTTAAACTCATTAAATATATCTAATTTTCCTTGTGCACTGTGCACCCCCCCTGAATTCGATATTTAACATGAGTTTAAATGGATAGAATACATTGTTGCCAAATTGCACGCGACGCCACTGCTACTTTTTCATAATGCGTGTCTCAAAGGGTTAATTTAGATGATTCCAGGGAAACTTAGTTCAACCGAGGGCACCACGTCGCGCTGCTCAAAAAGTCGACAGTTTTCGCGGCCGAAATTGATCACTTTGAATTTGAGAAACGGTCAGCACACGCAAACATAACTACAAGGAAGATACTCTGAGAGTTTCAAGCTGAAAAACCCAAAAATACAGCAGGAAGATGCAGTGGCGTCGCGTGCCATCTGGCAACAATGCAACTGCTCCATTTAAACTCATCAAATATATCGAATTTTCCTTGTGCACTGTGCACCCCCTGAATTCGATCTTTTACATGAGTTTAAATGGATAGAATACATTGTTGCCACATTGCACGCGACGCCACTGGGAAGATGTGAAATACGAAAATTCCCATAAGACCCAATGAGTGCAAGTGAGGTGGATGGACATATAATTGATCGCACTCACTAAGCTTGTGGCTAAATGAATTCCATAATTTAATACGGCTTTAATCCCCAACCAATGGGTCTGTTGCAAACTTTTGCTACGACGATTAAGAGTGTTTAATCCAATGTGAAATCGCCTGAAAAGTGCATTGGTGGCATCAGAAAGTCATAAAATGCAATAATAAACTTACAAGAGGCGTTTAATGAAATCCAAGATGGCGGAGAAAAATCGAGCAATTTGTATGCATGCACCACGAACATCCAAGAATAGCCAACCTCACAATATCGATCTCAACCAATCACAACGTAAATAAACACATAATCTCTACCTCCAGTGAGGTTGTTAAAGTTGGCCATCCTTGGATGTTCGTGGTGCATGCATACAACTTGCTCGATATTTCTCCGCCATCTTGGATTTCATTAAACGCCTCTTGTAAGTTTATTATTGCATTTTATGACTTTCTGATGCCACCATTGGACTTTTCAGGTGATTTTACATCATGTTAAACATTCTTAATCGTTCTAGCAAAAGTTTGCAACAGACCCATTATGCTCATTTTGGGATCAAAAATTCTATTAAAAAATTACTGTGGTGCTGACGTTCTTACCTCTTGGCATTTGCGATTTTTCTTTGTTTTCAGTTTAAAATGCCAAAAACATAACTTTTCCCAAAAGCTACAAGGAGCGCTATTCATCGGATTGAAATCTAGAAAAGTTTCACCTAAAATCACCTTAAAAATTTTCCAGTGATATTTATAGGTTTATATGACTTGTTAAAAGTTTTTTTTTCTGTATTTAAAATTGGTTTTGACAGTTTAGAAATGACAAATTGATGAAAAATTTACTTTAAGATTTGTTGCCTGTTTTTGACGATCTCAGACCATTGTGCGAAGACAACGCGGCGCCGCCCGGCGCGCACCCTACCTGGGTGATTGACGTTTGATTCCTCGTCGTCGATTCTCGAAATGAAATTTCATTGCGGGTTTGAAGACTCAATCAAAATAAATTGATAGATAATTGGCACGGAAAAGAATGGTCGAGAGAGAGATCTCACAAGTATATCACACAGGACGGGCGGGCAAGATGCTTGTGAAAAATCGATCATTGTTTTCCCCCCTTTGAACCTATGCAGAAGTATCGATTATTTGGAGGTTTCATTGCAGAGGCAATAAAGAAACGATTCTTTGCCATAGATGTTCCCGGCAAAAAATGAATCGCACGGTTTGGTCCTAAAAACGTCCTAAACACCGCCTAATATTATCCGAGTGTCGTTTCGGTTTCGAAGCGAATGTCTTAGTGTCGCATCGGCCTGCAATGAAGTTTGAGCAAGGTGGATGTCCGTTTCTTGTGTATTTTTCGGAAACAATGCAGACCTTAGCCCATATGCATGCCTTAGACTTAAGGCTTTTCCCAGGACGTTTTTCGGCTCCGAGAAATAATCTTAAACATAATAGGGACGTTTTTCGGACAGTTTCATTTTTTACCGGGTTTCTATGAGGAGCATATCGATATATCAAATGCGACATACCAAAGAATAGCTAGAATTACAACTATGAACGGAATATAACACAAACGAGTTTCAGTCACTCACCCGTTTCAGAAGGCGAACTCAAATGTAAAAGGAAACACGAGCTTACCTGAAAAAAGACAAAAATAAGTGTTTTAGAAAACTAGAAAGGCAATATTTAAAATCAATAATAAAGGAAGACAATACAACCAATACTTCGTAGGAAGAGGGAGCACGTTGGGTTTCAGTCTTCTCGAGCAAAAAAATAAAAAAATAAAAAATCGAAGCAAAGTTCAAGCAATCGTTCAAAAGTAACTTCAACTCTCAATGCGATGATAAGACGGGGGGGAAGGTAGTTGCACAAGGGTTTTTTTTTTTTTTTTTTTTTTTATGTGGCGTTGCTTGCAATCTGACAACGTTGCGTTTTAATTTTTTTCTCGTGAAACCTGCATGAAAAAAGATCAAGGTAGTAGAGGTACAATGTAAACATTCTAAAAATGCGACCTTTCGGACGAGTTTAAATTGACAAAATCCAACATTGTTAGATTGCGCACGCTAAGCTATCAACGAGGAGGCGAATAAAGCGATCCATATGGAACACCGAGGGTGTTTGGTTCCGGTAAACGAAGTTTTCAGTTGTGAGTACCGAACTTCAGTTAGAAGTACCGAAGTGGTTCAGTAGCTAGGAACGAAATGTGAGTCATAGTAGTAGTCAAACTTACCGAAACCTTCGGTACTCACAACCGAAAACTTTGGTTACTGTAACCGAACACCTCGGTGTTCCATATGAGCCGAAGTTCAGTTCTCATAAACGATTTTTTTTTTCTCCGTGTAAATCGTTTCTTAAACTGAATTATTAATTTTAACACTTGAAATG
>VMOF01000320.1:6114214-6124214 GCA_011764245.1 Trialeurodes vaporariorum | reverse complement strand
GCACTGAAGAATACTGTTATTCGTGTGGATCGATAATCTGTAGGTAAACGAAAGTTATGGGGAGATGATGGAGAAAAATGTATAGAATATAATGAGAAGGAATGAGGATACTGAGAGAAAGTGGACAGAGCGAGCGACGACACATCTCAGTTCAGGTTGACCTAGGGAAAAATCTAACTTTCGAAAAAAAAAATCTTATAGAGGTTCGATTAATTATATTCATGACCTCTCGCGTAAAGACGTGTCTGCAGCGATTCGGGGGTCACAGTAGGATTGCGGAGTGTTGAATACACTGTTAATTTAATCGGCAAAAAATCCGGAGTGAAAATCGGCGAAAAATGAAGGTACATTTTACTGTAATTCGTAGTAAAATCAGGACGTACCGGGAGTAAAGAGCGGAAAATACTACTAATACTTTTCGGTTTATCAAAGATTACAAAATAATATAAGAAATGTACGCATCTAAACGAAACATTCCAATGTTTGTAAGTTCTGTTCATGTTTACATAAATGAAATGGTTCCATCTATGTAGTTACAAGTTGGTGATATAGTGTCTAGTGTAGCGCGGGTTGTTTGAAATGGAAGGTATTTTCTGGGTTAATGAGTGGATTTTGAAAGTTTTTAATGTGCGCATCGTTATTTTCGCCGAATTTTACGTTAGAAACAATGAGTTATATTGATGTAGCAAAATTACGCAACAGACCCATTATGACTATCTCTTTCCTCCTCTTCGCGCCATTTTTCACACCGCAAATATCTTACTCCAAAACTATACACCGGGAGAAATCATGGCTTTAAAATAACCGGAGTCGGAGTGAACATTTCTAACCGGGCCTCAGCATCTCAGGCCATTCACTCCCCTGTAAATACATGGTAGATATTTCTAAAGCCCAAAAGTTATAATAGATCATTATAGAAATAGGAAAAATTGTAATTATTTACAACACGGGTAGTCCCGTTAATTGAATAAAGTTCAAAAGTTTCTTTTTGTATTTTTCCTCAGAGACCCAAGATCCAGGGGAGATCAGAGGTGTGATTCAGATTTACATTTTTCCTGTTTCCCTCAAAAAGAGGACAGTCTATCAGCACGTGTTTAACAGAAATGGGGGTGTTGCATTTTCCACATATTGGTCGGTCAGTTCTTTGCATTAGGTCAGGGCTGCCGTTTTGCGTAGAATCAATGCTATTTTTCTAGTCACCGATGATTCCACCGGTTGAGAAAAGATTACACAGTGCAGTTCAGTGTATGACTGTAATGCACGAAAATACTCTGATCTGTAATATTTCCTTAATCGGTGGAAACTTCGTTGATTAATTAAAATATCCGCAAGTTTTTTAAATTCATCGACGACTCCACCGGTTGAGAAAAGATTATAGATGCGAGTATTTCAGTTTATCACAGTCATGCACTGAACTGAACTGTGTAATCTTTTCTCAACCGGTGGAATCATCGGTGAATTAAAAAATAGCATTGATTCTACGCAAAACGGCAGCCCTGCATTAGGTAGCCATAAGAAAGAAAGAAAGGAAGAAAGAAAGAAAGAAAGAGAAGTAAAGAACGAGAGACAGATAAAAAAAAGAAAAGAAGAAAAAAAAAACAGAGAAAAACGAGGGGCTAAGGAGGAAATTTGGTCGATTTGAGCGAATACAAATTTCGAACGGAATCGTTTGCGATTTAAATCGAATTGGCATACTTTCGATCGATCAACCGCAACGCCATGACGACGTCCGTCCGTCCATCCAGCGTGCGAGGAAAGAAATAATAGGGCGTCCAAAAAGCGACGCGACGCGCTTAATCGGGGGAAAGAAAACAAATGGATTTGCACAAACGAAAGGTTAGGTCAAATAGCTCTTAGAAAGTGATTCTGCCGCGACGCGACGCGACGGATGGCTCAAGCTGAGAATATCTAATTCGGCTCTGATGCCAGATTACAGGCAGAGAAGGAAATTAAAAAGGTGCTTGTCAGAAGAGTCGGGCTAGAAATAGTAATAAATGATTCGATTCGCAACAGGGTGTCTCGCAATGCACAGTAAAAAGTGTAAAATAACGACGCGCACATTAAAAACCGTCAAATTCCACTCATTAACTCAGAAAATCACTTCCATTTCAAACAACCCGTGCTACACTAGACACTATATCACCGACTTATAACCACATAGATGGAACCATACCGTTTATGTAAACATGAACAGAACTTATACAAACATTGGAATGTTTCGTTTAGATGCGTACATTTCTTATATTATCTTGGAATCTTTGATAAACCGAAAAGACCAGACAGTAAATGCAGCTTATATTTCACGTATTAAAAAAGAAATTCCATCATTTTGTAGTTACGATGTTGTTTACTTATGCACGGTGGTTCCGTCTATGAAGTAGTATACCGGTGCAAATAGTGTCTAGTTTAGCGTGGGCTGTTTGAAATTGAAGTGATTTCCTGAGTTAATGAGTGGATTTTGAGCGTGTTTAATGTGCGCATCGTTATTTTTGCCGAATTTTACATAAGAAGCAAGGCTCTATATTGTTGTAGCAGAAGTATGCAACAGACCCATTACATGGGACTCCGTAATTGTGACCCGCTCCCTTGACCGCCATCTTGAATTTCTCTTAAACCACCTTCATTGGGTTCACGGGTGCATTTAGAGACTTTCTCATGTTCCTCTAACGTTATATTTTCAAATGATTTTACATCGGAGCATACCCTTTCTACAACTGTAGAAAAAGTTTGTAGAAATCATTTCAAACTTTTCTTTATTTTTTGGAACAAGGTGCTCACTGTTCAGTCGCAAACGAGACGCGCGGACGCTAGTTATGAAAACACTCCACTAGATGTCCCGACTCCGTAAATCACGTTCTCAACCAGCGGCGACACTTATGGTTGTCCATTTACTAGCTAATTATCTTGGTGCGTAAACACTCTACTCTCGCTCGCGTATATCCTTCGGACTCCATGGCTTGCCAGATTTCGCGGAGAAAAAATTTCCGATTGTAATTACGGAACGTAGGAAGAAATTGGGATAAAAAGAAATTCCCTTTAAAATAATAAGAATTCTTATTGATTCGACCAGAATTATCATTGGTCGTTCTTATGATTCAGAAGAATGGAGCTGTTGCAAACTTTTGCTACAGAGGCTTATTAATAGTTCATAATGGGGTAATACCCTGTAAAAATAACGATTAGAGCACTAAAAAATCACGAAATCCACTCCTATACTCACAAAATGCTTTAAAACGCGAGACCTTAATGGCGGCCGAGGCCGCGGTTTTCTTATGGCAATTGTATGCTTCTTCTTCTTCTTGTGTGGTGTTGCGAGAACACCTCGTGTAGATGGCGCTGATTGAAGATAGGGAGCCCCAATGAAAACCGCGGCCCCGGCCGCCATTACGGTCTCGCGTTTAAAGCATTTTGTGAGTTTAGGAGTGGATTTCGTGATTTTTTAGTGCGCTAATCGTTATTTTTACAGGATATTACCCCAATATCATCTATTAATAAGCCTGTAGCAAAAGTTTGCAACAGCTCCATTGCAAGAAAGAATTGTTGGATCAATAAGAATACTGGTTGAATCAATAAGAATTTTTTTTATTTTAAAGGGAATTTCTTTTTACCCCAATTTCTTCCCAGTAGCGGCCCGTGAGATTTGGCAACCATGCATTTATCCCGCTTAAACTTAGGTAAAAAATCGATTCAAGCGAAAGCTGGCAGCCTCCTTGAGTTTCGATTGTTTTCCATGTATTTAAATGGGATAAAAACACTGTTGCCACATCGCACGAGCCGCCACTGTTTCTTCCTTCGTTCCGTAATTTCAATCAGAAATTGTTTTCCGTGTTGAGGTTGGAATCCGTATATTTTACATTGAGTTTAATGGGAAATGAACGGCCCAATTTCGTACACCTGACAACACCGCTCCTTGGTTGGACTAATTACATAGAGAGCTTTCACTCACAGTCAGGTCACCTTCTGGTACTTCGCGCGTTTCATCAAAAGGAGTCTAGAGGAAGGTAAAGAAGAAATAAGAGGGAGCGAGGAAATTCATTTCTGTTACGCAACGGAAAAACATACCTTCTCTGGACGACGCAATATATACTTCCTGAGAAATTGCGCAGTAAAACAATGACAGCTATATACCAAAGCTTTGTGATGTGAGTGTGACGTTCAGTGGCGTAGCTTGCAATCTGGCACCGTCGAAATCTGTCTATTTAAACCCAAGCAAAAGATCGTTTTCGAAAATGTGCACAGCGAAGTGTGCATCCATTCGTTCGATTCCTTTACATTCATTCAAATGGACAAAATGCATTGTTGGCTGTTGGCACATTAGAAAAACCGAAGTAAACACTTTGGTTGCCCTAACAGTGCAGTGGCGTAGAGACAGTGTTGCCAGATCGAGGGTAAAAAGCCGTATCGTCCCCGTTTAAATCAATATAAAGCGTACGGCTTTTTCACCCCAATTTGGCAACACTGCGTAGAGATAAGGATACTGGGGCGGGGGGGGGCCCTCCGTGGAGTATCATATCAGACCCCATTTCATACAGTCAGTTCGACTTTCGAGTGAGGATCTGAGCCGGGGCAGGCCGCGGCGGCCGGGTACCCCCTCCCCCGGTAGGACCTGAAATTCGGGATGTTCCTCTTAAAATCTTGGAAGTTCAGCTCATCTCACCTGCAATTTTGCACAAAATGGAGCAGGTGCAAGGTTCTGAAATGTTGTGTTTTTTATAAAGAAAATGAAAGTACTAGATGAGCTGAGAGCAAAGATGCATTTGGTTTCTAATTAAGTCCCATTGTTCCGGAGATGAGATTTTGGCCCAAAATACATTGTTTTAAATGGTAATTCCGCGTAGTGACGTCACTACACACATGATTTTTTACAACTTTACACGTGTGTATCTCCAAAACCGAGCCACTTAGAAAAAAACCAAAGGCACCATTGTTCTCAGCTCATCAAGTACTTTCATTTTCTTTATGAGAAACACATAATGTCCCAATTACCGCCCCCCTTAAGAAAAAATTGCCGTAAAATGCCTGTAAAAATGTTAATTTTTATCAAATCTATGATCGGTTTTCACTAGGGCCTCTCAAATACTATCTAGTTTTATGAAAAAAATATAAAGTTGGCGTAATCAATCAGGAAAAAAAATTATTAATAAAACTCGAAAAAATGACCCATGTCCCAATTACCGCCCCCCACAAAAGTGGCTTTGTCCCAATTACCGCCACCCAGTTGTCCCAATTACCGCCCTGCATATTTTTACGGGCTTTTCATTCAAACTATCGTGTTTATTGTCAGGAAATAATGAAATTATAATGATTTAAGACGCAGAAAGTGAAGATAACAGATATTTAATAAGTATAACTACTAGTTACAAAGAAAATTGAGTAAGATTGAGTAACTTTAAGTTAAATATTTTCTAAAATTGTAGGTTTCAGTCATTGACCGATCCAATTTAGTGCCGTAGCGTGCAATTTCGCAACATTGCAGTTTGTCCATTTAAACTAATGAAAAAGATCGAAATACTGGGGTGTTCGGTAAACACCTTCGCATTCGACCTACTGCATGGGTTTGAATGGGAAAAATGCAACGTTGCCAAATCGCACGCTAAGCCACCGATAAAAATAGCAACTTCAGTCAAATTTGAATGCACTCAAATGAAAAAAGAGTTATAGAACTTTATGTTAGTTAATGATTAAGTAAAAGGCAACAAAGAAAACAAAAACAATGTTCACTTTAGAGGCAAAATTGTCCACACGACTAATAAAAATGACTACAAAAGAAGGGTAGGAAGGCGCTCAAGTACTTGTTTTGAAAACTAAAAAAAATGTGTAATGTCAAAGGCAACCTAAAAAAGGACTTAAATTTTACACTAGACTTTAAAAGAGGAACTTAACATTTTTGCCTTACTGAATATAATTTTAAATCCTGAGGAGGAATTAAGTACAAAGAAGGACGTAAATGACTTAAAATGAACTAACCACGTCGGCTAAACAATAATTATACAGGGTGTCAATTAAAAAAGGAGCCAGGCCGAATATCTCGCGAACAGCTCCGAATTTCAAAAAACGCCGAAACACGTGTTCGATTATTTTGAAGGGGACATCTTTTAAGGGGGTCACCGATTTGAGGGCCCTCTCTAAGGGGCCCCCAGTGGGGGCAGGACCTCCCTAAATCCAATACTTCAAATAGGGACCCCAATTTTTTATTTAATATTCGAAAAGAAGGTAAAATTCCAAGACTTTTGGTGCAAACTGGAGGTCGATATCGTTTTTCGTTTTCGATATATCGAAGGTCGAATTTCGATTTGGGCCCATTTTCAAAAAAGCATTACTCCTCTTTGAAAAGTCGGAATTTTAAAAACAGGGAGTCTAAAATACTCTAAAGAGCAAGCCTTTTCAGAAAAAAATTCAATTTTAACAAAAATTTAGTCCAAATTGGTTTTAAAGCCCCCAAACATTTTTAACGTTTTTGGCCCCCACGGGGGGCTATCAGAAAAATTCCGAGAGACGACCCCTATTGAGTGATACATCAATCAAAAAGGCGTAATAAACTGAGCATTTTGGCGCAAACCGGAGGTCCATATCGTTTTTCATATTCGAGATATCGAATGTCAAATGTCGATTTACAAAATTCGATATCTCGAATGTGGAAAATGATATCGGCCTCAGGTTTTCGCCAAATGCTAATTTGGTATGTTCTGTATCACAGAATAGGGATCTTCTCACGGAATTTTTCTGATAGCCTCCTAGGGGGCAAAAGCGTTAAAAATTTTCAAGAGCGCTAAATCCTAATTTTGACTAAATTTGAGTCACAGCCTTATTTTTTTCTCAAAAGGGCTTGCTTTTTGAGTATTTTAGACTCCCAGTTTTTTAAATTCCGATTCCTCAAATTGAAGTAATGATGTTTTGAAAATGGATCCATATCGAACTTTAACCTTCGATATATCGAAAACCAAAATCGCTACCAAGCTGTTGCTTACGCCAAAAGTCTTAGAATATAAAGTCATTTCAAACGATGTATCACAAGATGGGGTGTGCCGTAAAAGAAAATTAAGTTGCCCCCCTCCCCCTCCCCACTCCCTCCCCTCCCCACTCCCCTCCCCCTCCCCACTCCCCCTCCCCCTCCCCCTCCTTCGAAAATAGCGTATCCAAAAAACACTTTTACTGTTGTTTAACAACAACAGCAATGACTGTTACTTTTACAGATAGGTAAGTCAGCTGGAATATTGTTTTAGCGAACAATAGAAAATATTCATTTGACACACTCTTTGATGTTAAACCGAGGTATAGAATGTCAATTCAAGAGTTTAATATGTTGCTTCATCAAAATTTAAAGAACGTTAAATGATTCAAATGATGTAAAATGATAGATTTGCAAGCAACTATTCCAACATTTTAAGTATATTGAGTTAGGGGCCACGGCAAATAAAACAACCTAGAAACAGGAAGCATTTTTTTACTAACAAATCGACTACCTATTGGATTACGATCCCTTTTTTTCGATGTATGCAATGCTAAAAATGTATCAACTCTACTCCAAATATGATTTCTCTAACGTAAGAGCGTTATACAAAATCTAAAACGCAAAAGATTCAAAAAGAAAAAGCATGGGGGCGATAATTGGGACATCGTGAATTTTCGCATGTCCCAGTTATCGCCACCCCTGGCGGTAAATGGGACAGCAGTGACTTTTGATGTCCCAATTCCCGCCCCATCACAAATAAATAGTAAAATTGAGGTTCCTTTCAAAACAAACTTGTTTTCAGTCAGAAAAATCATTAAATTAAACCCTGAAACAACCAAACATATTAAAACAATGTAACGTATAAGAGAAAATGAGTGATTTGCTTAACTTGTCTCTTAACGTGACAGCTAAGAAATGAGCGGAAACAGGTGGTGCTCGGCAGGTGTCCACTTCCGTGATTTTTTTAGGGCACAGTGCTGCCACCTATCAACTTCAAACTTTTTCACCAGTTCAGCCGACCTATTTAGAACACTTATTCCATATTCACTTGAATTTCCCTGCTAGTGTGAGCTTATTTTAAAGAATAAATGAATAGGGGGGCGGTAATTGGGACATGGGCGGTAATTGGGACATCTACCTTAATTTAACACCCTCGCAACTGCCCCATACATTAAACAATTCCCAAAAATGAATGTTTATCTATTATTATTATTTTTTTTTTTTTTTTTCAACCAAAAACTTAAAAATCACGATTTCTCTTTTAAATATTTTTGTAAGCAAGAAATGCATGAGCAGAGTTCAGATTAAAATTAAAAAGAAAATAGACCAGCGGAGCAAAGGATTGTGAGCTCAGAAATCTTTTATCAATTAATACTAAAGCATCAAGCATTTTTCGAAGGGGGGTTGGGGGTCGGGGGTCCAAAAAATTTAAAATGGGGGGAGGTCCAAAGGTAATAATTTGGTAAAATTTCTCTGAAAACGCAAAACGTTACATTTTTTAAGGACAAATGTTGGTGTCAAGGGAGGGGGCGGTCTACGCCACTGTGATGCGCAATAACCAATCAAATAACAGTCACTATCAAAACCATAGAGTTGCAAGGCATCTTTAGGGTCAACGCAAGTTTCGAACAAATTATACAGTAACATATCAAATGAAAATGTAAATGTATTATCGACGAATTAAAGACTGTCGTGAGATTTTCACGAGCTAAGTTTCGCCTTCAAAGTTCTGGTTCGACCACTCTTCATACTCCTCGCACCTTTGCAGGTGAGAAGCCAGTGCGGGTGGGGCGGGAAATTCGTCACACATCAGCAGACCCACACTCACACCTATGACCGAAAATGTGTGAAAATATCGAGACAATCTTTAATTCGTCGATAGTACGTATAAGAATTCTACTCCATGGGGGGGGGGGTAGATATTATCGCGTAGTAACCAATCAAATCAGAGTGCGGTTGTCAAAATCAGAGCCACAAGGCATCTTGGGGGTCATGACGAAAGTTCCGAACAAATTATACACTCGTAGTAATGACGTCATCAAACGAACATCAAAAGTGAGAGACAACAGCTTGTCAAGTCAATGACACTTCCGACAATTCCGTGAGTATAGCTGTTTGATTGTGAGAGAGAGTGCGCAAGAGTACTTCAACGGTTCAGCCCGTACCTTCAGGCTAAAACCGCGCGGTCCCGCGGATCAAGTGATCAGGTCAGGAGAGAGAGAGAGGATGATATCATGGCCTGTCGGTATACATATATATAAAGTCCGTATAATCAGGTATTACCGGGCGATCATTCGGATCGACCAGGTACACTCATCACAATCAGATGATCGGATGAGTTTGATACGTTACGTTGGGGATACGCGGAAACGCAAATGGTTTTGACAGGCTTGACGTAAGCATAAGCGCAAGCAACGTAAGCATATAAGCAGTTGCTGAATCATCGAAGACGAGAATAACGGGATCTAAAGTTCTATGATTCCGGTGGAAGCTCGTGAGGTTGCGATGTATCGATGTCATCTCCATGACTACTTAAAAGAAGGAATATATCCTTGATCCTTAGGGAGTTCAATGGAGCTCTTACAAACGTTTGCAATAAGAAAATAAATAATCTAATCTTATGTTAAGACCATTGAAAATCACAAAAATTACACAAAGAAGTCTAAAATTCAGCAATAAAATCACGAAACTGCTATAAAGGCAAGATTTTAGTGGCGGTTCAACACAGGTATCGTGGTAGATTCGTGTCTAATATGTCACTTTCTCTACAGAAACACAGATATATGCCTCAATTTAGATAATAATCTCCCATGATGATACCTGCGTTGAACCGCCAATAAGCCCCATTCTGAGAGTGAATTGCGTGGTTTTTTATAGTGCACTCATCCTCATTTTTACAGGTTTTTATGCAAGAACCAACTCTTCAATCCCCAATCGCAAAAGTTTACAAGAGCCCCATATTTGCCTCTCTCTCTCTCTCTCTCTCTCTCTCTCTCTCTCCCCCCTCTCTCTCTCCCTCTATCTCTCTTCTCATTCGAACGCGTTCGT
>VMOF01000320.1:6095015-6113714 GCA_011764245.1 Trialeurodes vaporariorum | reverse complement strand
CGTCTCAAAGTCCACAACTCCCGCCCCCTTACCCTTTACAAATCCCCCTCCCCACCATGACTTCGTATTCCTCAGATACGATGCGATCGAGTTTTCGGAGTGGTCGCGCGAATTCGGTCGAGTCTGCGCGGCGCATGGCAAGAATTGATCTCAAATACATGTTATTAAAATGCACGCCCCGCACAGTGGGGCGAATCTATGGGAAAGGCTGGACACGATATTGCAAATTTAAATATCTTTGTTAATACCCAACGTATGAGTTTCAGAGAAGTTGAATTGCTTTTATCAAAACATTTCCTCCAAGAATCATTTCTTATAGTTTGTTTTTTGACAGTAAAAACATTCAACTTTGCAGTTTTAGTCATATTTCCATGTCCGACTCTTCTCACGGACTCGTTCCACCGTGCGCCGAATGAAATGAAATGTAAATAAACCTTAATTACTAGGCCTGTGCGGATGTTCGATGCATCGATCGAAGTCTCGATGTTTTCCTGCCATCGAATGGATTCGATGCTAATGTTTGTTGTCAATCGATGAATCGAAATGTCAATCGATGAATCGAAACTCGTTATTTTTCGATGATTTGAATGAAAACGGACCTATATTAGAAAATCACAAAAATTACACAAAAAAGTCTAAAATTCAGTAATAAACTCACGTAACTGCTATAACGGCAAGTTCGTAAATGGCGGTCCAATGCGGGTATCATGGAAAATTCCTATCTATTATGCCACTTTCTCTACACGGAAACACAGAGATACGTCTTAATTTAGATAGGAATCTCCTATGATACCTGTGTCTCTCCGCCATTAAGGCCGATTCTGGGAGTGAATTTCGTGATTTTTTAGTGTACACATCGTTATTTTTACAGGTTTTTATGCAGGAATCGACTCTTCAATCCCCTGAAGCAAAAGTTTGCAACAGCCCCACTCTCGAAAAATTGTAATTTAGAGACACTCAACGTAAATCGGCAATTCTTGAGAGTTCTCAAGTTTAGTTCAAGGTAACTAACGAGCTGCCTTGAAAATATCAAATTATCACCTTGCAATTTATCTTGAGTGGAAACCCGTTTAAATCGTATCTGAATTGCCCATTTGCGACCAGTTCTTGTTTGAAAATCTCTTAAAATTTTCTCGAGCAATCTCAAGGCGTTTTGATTCAAGGTGTATTTCAAAATTAAGTATAAATTGAATCTGAAGGACAAGTCATCAGAGCCAAGTCAATAAGCCAAGGAGATCTGAAGTAAAGTCTCTGGATTGCACTTTTTGGTATTTTTATCCAGGGTTGGAACTCTATTATCAATTCGGTTAAACTACCTACGCTTATTTCCAAGAATTAAATATTATTTCCGGTTTTTTCATCGTTATTTGTACAGGTTTTTGTGAAAGAATTGTGACTCTTCAATCCCACGTAGCAAAAGTTTGCAAGAGCCCCATTTACAAATAAAATGGACAAGTAAATGGACGTTTGGTGCCAGGGAGATCTGAAGTAAAGTCTCTGGATTGCACTTTTTGGTATTTTTATCCAGGGTTGGAACTCTATTATCAATTCGGTTAAACTACCTACGCTTATTTCCAAGAATTAAATATTATTTCCGGTTTTTTCATCGTTATTTGTACAGGTTTTTGTGAAAGAATTGCGACTCTTCAATCCCACGTAGCAAAAGTTTGCAAGAGCCCCATTTACAAATAAAATGGACAAGTAAATGGACGTTTGGTGCCAAGAAGATCTGAAGTAAAGTCTCTGGATTGCACTTTTTGGTATTTTTATCCAGGGTTGGAACTCTATTATCAATTCGTTTAAACTACCTCCGCTTATTTCCAAGAATTAAATGTTATTTTCGGTTTTTTCATCGTTATTTTTACAGGTTTTTGTGAAAGAATTGCGACTCTTCAATCCCACGTAGGAAAAGTTTGCAAAGAGCCCCATTTACAAATAAAATGGACAGATAAATGGACGTTTGGTGTCAACACTGTGCGTCGAGTGGACAACGTCGAAACGACGCGATTGCGCGGGGATAAATGATCTAACGCGAGGCAAATTACACCGTTCCGATCTCTCACGGCTTCGGCTCTCGGACTGTTGCCATATTTAACGCACAAAAATCTTAAATTACATTGACTTCAACGAGCCAAAAAAAAATTCTTTTGCACAGTCTGACAACCATGTTCATGCTGAAAGCCGGCCGGCTTTTAGCAGCGCGCAGCACCGCAAAAGAGCTTGATCCAAAACGTCCATAGTCTCGATCGCCCTCGCGCCGCACAGTAGGAGCAAGTCAATGGGTGAAATCGCGAACGAGGCATTTATGACTAAAAAAGCAAAATTGAATGTTTTTACGGTCAAAAAACAAACTATAAGGGGTGATTCTTATAGTAAATTTTACAATAAAACCGATGAAACTACTTTCAAACTTCTGCGTTGCTTACTATAACAAAGTTATATACATTTTAAAATCGTAACGTAATTTCCGGATTCCACCATTGATTCGCTCCATTGTGCGCCGGTTCAAAGTTGACCGGACCAATATAAAAACAAATAAGATACAATTTAATTACGGCTTTTTCGTCCCTTAAGCATCGTCGCGGTTACATAACTGCCCGTGTATTACTATTACTGGTCACTCTACTTTAACGGATCGACGTGCAATACTTTCTCTCCTTGGTCCCTTGGTATATACCGGTGGTGGTATAATGCCTGGACTGGTACAACCCCCCCCCCCCTCCCCCCAACCATTAGATTGACCGAGGGGGCCATTCGTCTGTTTAACGAATTATAAATTTGCGAAATTCCCCACACGACGACGACGCGGAGACCAACGTGCTTCGAAAGTCACGATTTATGCGCGAAGGAGATCGGTAAATTGGTATTGGTATCGGGGTAGGCTCTAATTATAAAATACGACGAAAACAAAAGGCGGGAAAAAAACGCGGTTATGTATATATAAGAGACTTTGTTATATAGGGCAATTGCAGCCTGTTTAAGATGAAGGACCCGGACAAAATGCCATGAAATGGAAATCGGAATTTTTAGCTTTGAGATGTGTCTGTATGTGTGTAATGCGGTGTTATAATTTTATTTCAGCGTGAATACGTTGATCCCTGGCTGGATGCCATGAATTTGGCTATCTCTGTTGACTTGTTATATGCCCACAATGTATGACTCACAATCAGCTCTAGAAAAAAATGCAATCTTCGAGAAGAAATGAGTGAGGATTTTCCAAAATGTCTTGAGTGTTTATTACACTGAGAATTTCTCACATAAATTTTCATTTTAGTTTGGCTCGGTGAAAAGAAGAGAGCCAGTAGCGCACCGAGAGTTTCTTCATCTCTCTCTTTTCTCCATTAAGAAACGTATGTTAGACAAGGATGGACAAGGGGATAAAACCCCCTCCTTATGTCCTTTTCCTACTCATACATTCAAATGGGAAATGAGAGAGATGGAAGATATCCTGGTTGCGCCAGTGAAGAGAGCTGCCGCTTTTTGTCGGTTTCATGGCGATTTTTTATTTCACCGATGATTGATTGCAACGATTCACCAAAAGATTACACATTTCAGTTCAGTTTTATAACTGTACAGCACGAAAATACTCGCACCTGTAATCTTTTCTCAGTTCGTGGGCTCAATAAATAAATCCGCAATTCGTTCATGGTCAATGACGACTCCACCGACTCTGTTTTACCTCTTTCACAAAAAATGGTACAAATGTGAATTTTTTGCAAAAAAACATAGTGTGACCCATCAAAATTCTTAGAAAATTAGCCTCTTTTGAACGGTCCAGAAAAATCTCAAACAAATGTAAAACCCAAGATGCGTGCATGAAAGGCAAAGAAATCCAAAAAATTCAAAATATTACATATTTACTCCTGCGCATTTACATCTGAAACGAGCTCTAAACTAGCTTTAGTTTTTAGTTGTATACATATGTATTACTTTTGACCAGTTTTTGATCTTTGCCTTTTTTGACACTTTTTTCACAATCCGTAGCATGAACGCAAATCTGAAAAATAGGTGCGGAAAGGTTTTACAAAGTTTTTTTTTTCGACAATGTTAGAATAAAATTCTGTTAACCTTTTCAGAAGCGCAATTAGGGATTTGAGTTTTATTGAGATTTGATTAAATCGTTCAAAAAGAGGACAATTTTCTAAGTACTTCTAACTTCTTTAAAACTTTTGAAAACCCGTATATTAAAAACTATTTTAAAATGTTAAAACAATTTTTTTTTTTTAAATATTTTAATCAAAACAATTTTAAAATATTAAATCAAAACTTGTTTAATTTTTTTTAAAAACCTTTCAATCAATTTCCGGGGGGAGTGCGTCTGACCTTTCCCATTGACTCGCTCTCACTGTGTGGCGTGTGGGAGAAACCGAACGATAATAAGTCTGCCGTAACAAAAACGCTGATTCGTTTCACCAAAAACCAAATAACAGGTGCTTCCGAAAGTGAATTTAAGCCCAGAGGGCTTAAATTATAAACATTATGGAATATACGAATTATACAGGTTTAAAAATATCTGAGAGGAGGCTGCTCATTAAAGATTCGCGGATATTTTTTTTTTTGGATGAAGTTTTAAACATACTTTGTCGTGCCGCAGATCTTAGACCATTAATTCTCTCCAAAGCAGGAAAAAAAAAATGAAAAATTAAATTAAATTAAAGAGTATCAAGTTCTCAAATTTGTTTGGTAATTTTTACTCTCTTTTGGCTCTAAAACCACGCGCAGACATAGTGGCTTTGCAATGCATGGAGAAACGGATAAATGGATACACAGCCGCAAACAATCTTTTTGACGGGTGAGCTCACAATCAGCTTGAGGCAGGTTTCTTTGGACATGGACTTGGACATACCCGGCGACCGGTAGTCACTTGATAGGGAAGCCCGACTCCTCACTCACTGAGTCACTTTTACTTTCGAATTGGTAGTAGCGAAGAAAGGAGAAGAGAGAGAGAGAGAGGGAGAGAGAGAGAGAAAAAAAAGACAAAATCACTTTCTTTTTCTCCGAAAAGTTGAATAAGAAAAAAATTAAGTTCCTCACACATAACCCGAGTATCCTATCAGGGTATTTTTTTTCCTTCTCATCTTGTGATGTAATACACAAGTGGTTGAATGAAAGGAATCGCGATTCAAACGATTTTTTTTTTTTTACTCAATTTTTAGAGATGAGAAATTTTAGGAAGAGCTTGGAATGTCGTAATACGAGATCTGTTTCATACAACTCTTCCTATATACACTTGGGAGTTGCTGTTGCTTTTTCTAGTGACTAAAGGAATTTATTTCAATTTTTTTTTTTTTTTTTTTTTTTTTTTTTTTGTCAAAGGTATAGAAACTGATTCGCGTCTCCATGCAGACAAGGAAAGTCGAGACAAAGTAGACTACAGATTTCGCTACAGTTAAATAGGATTTAATAAACTGAGTTCAGTGACATTTTCCAGATAAATGTAATTACTTCATTAGACATGATACTTCTTTTTAGCACAAATACATATTACATTTTTCTATGATACAAGTTTCTTTAACTGATCTATTCAGTCACACATGAATCGAAACTAAAATTTATAAATGTTTAACGCCACTTTGGTCTACAGTTCGTAAATGGAAAAAAAAACAAACAAACAAAAAACAATCTGAATAAGTTGTGGTTCGTAAATAAAATTATTAATTAAATTAATTTTACTACTTTCACATTTTTTCTTTCTTTCTATCCCTCTGTATTTTTTTTTGTAAAACTTCAATTTTAGTGCAAACAGGGAGACCATTTTAAATAAACAGATTTAAGTATAATTTAATACAATTTTATTATTTCTGTTTCTGTTGTTATTTTTCAATTTTATTTTTTTCTATTATTTTTATTATTTATTTTTTTATTTTTATTTTTTTTATGATATAACTTTGAACCCTAACAATTGAAGCGGTGGCCTCTCTCTCTCCTCTCTCTCTCTCTCTCTCTCTCTCTCTCTCTCTCTCTCTCTCTCTTCCTCCTCTCTCCCCCCCTCTCCACCCCCCCTCTCTCTCTCCCCCCACCCCCCCCCCCCCCTCTCTCTCTCTCAGGAGAAAAAGCTCTTAGCTCTCTACCGATAAGCCAGGTAAGTAACAGAAACATACTAGAATTTTACCTCGAAAATTTCAATGTGAAAAGCGAGACTATATTTCCCTACTTGATAAAAAAAATATAATATTATTTAAAGAACGTTCAGGTTATAAGTGTGAAGAGTTCTGAGTTTGTTACAGTAAGTGGACACGCTAGCTTAAGTTACTGTGTGGAAAAATATGCGCGAATTACTTACTTGATAAACGCTTACAAAATAAAACGCACGCAGTATACATTTTTCATCCGATAGCAAAAACAATGTTGAGCAAAATGCCACTGTCGTATTTAATAATTTTGCTATTCAATCCACTAAATTGCAAGTTAGCAGATATGATAAATAATTTGCACTTTTGATTTGAATTGAAAGGTGTGTAAAGTCGAATTATGCCATAAATTCTGGTTCAATGACCGGAATAAATACTCCGTTCATTCCTGACAATACTAAAGACAGAAAATTCGAGGTTTCAGCAGCTAAACATTTCGTTTTTTTCCTTTTTAAATTGAAATTTAAACTCTCCGCCGCGCCGATGCGATACAAATTAAACTCTTTCAGACGAAAGTAGTACGTTTTTTCCCCCCTTTCTTTTCATTGGACGCTGTCGAAGTTAACCGATATTCTTGGTGCGATTCCTTAAATCAAACCGATTGTTTTCATTTCATTTACCGGTTATAAGGATTTCTGCGTTTTGCCTGTGCTGTAACAGCTCTAAAATCATCAGTTAGGTGATGCTTTTTAACCGAAGCAATTACCATAAAAAAATCGTCATTACCGATATTTTAATCGAAAGAAGGTGGCCGATGAATATTGATGCGTTTTCGTAATTCAAACCGACTATTTTCATCAAGGTCGTTAGTTTTCAGTAATGCATATTTAGCTCTGCTTAAACTGTCCGTAGTATCGGAAATCCTCGGCATAATAAAATTATGTGGGGGTTTTTTTTTTTTCCTAACCCACATTATTTTCATCAAAAATTGGACACTATCTACATTGTATTGGACTTTGGGGCCGATAGCGAACTTTCGAATCATAATCGTATCGAGTGAGTGTGATCGGCTCGATAAATTCAGAGCTGCCGATTTGCGTAGATGTAATGACATTTTTAAAGTCACCGATGATTTCACCGGTTGAGAAAATATTACGCGCTTCAGTTCAGTTTATGACTGTACTGCATGAAAATACTCGCATCTGTAATCTTTTCTCAACCGGTGAAGTCGTCGGTGACTTTTAAAATCTTGCGAATATTTTAATAATTCAACGGCGGTTGCAACGATTGAGAAAAGATTACAGATCGCAGAGTATTCTCGTGCAGTACAGTCATATACTGAGCTGAACTTTGTAATCTTTTCTCAACCAGTGGAATCTTCGGTGAATTTCAAAATGCCATCAAATCTACGCAAATCGGCAGCGCTAGTCGATAATTTTAAACCTTTTGGGGAGGTGTTCCCTTCTCTTTTGAACTATCTTTCAATATTACAAAGCTTTGATTGAAAATTTTAATGGTTCACATTCCGAAAGAAAAACTAAAGGCCTTTGAAAGAGGAAAAAAAAAAAAAAAAAACCTTCCCATAAGGATAAAATTATCGAGTCGAAAGCGACTCGACCTGATTACTATACGAGCATCTATGATTTATTACATAGAGAATGCCAATGGGTCTGTTGCACACTTTTGCTACAACAATATAGAACTTTGATTCTTATGTAAAATTCGGCGAAAATAATGATGCGCACATTAAAAACGCTCAAAATCCACTAATTAACTCAGGAAATAACTTCAATTTCAAACAGCCCGCGCTAATCTAGACACTATATGCATACCGGTATACTTCTACATGGACGGAACCACCGTGCATAAGTAAACAACATCGTAACTGCAAAATGATGGAATTTTCTTCTAAATACATGAACGATTGGCTGCATTTGCTGTCTGGTTTTTTCGGTTTATCAAAGATTACAAGATAATATAAGAAATTTACGCATCTAAACGAAACATTCCAATGTTTGTAAGTTCTGTTGATGTTTACATAAACGGTATGGTTCCATCTATGTAGTTATAAGTCGGTGATATAGTGTCTAGTGTAGCGTGGGTTGTTTAAAATGGAAGGTATTTTCTGAATTAATGAGTGGATTTTAAAAGTTTTTAATGTGCGCATCGTTATTTTCGCCGAATTTTACGTTAGAAACAATGAGTTATATTGATGTAGCAAAAGTTTGCAACATACCCATTGTCATTCTCTGTACAGTAATAAAATGTCATTCTCTGTGCAGTTAAAAATTGTCATTCTATATGTAGTTAAATTCTTCGATTCAAAAACTTTCAAATACGTTTGGAGCGAGGCCAGATACCCACAAAATGAGTAAATTACTTAAAGCCAATTTCCTAACGCACATGTTTCGATTATGCCGTTTTTATCCTACCTGTGTGAATCCACGTTATACATTTGTTGATACGTAACCGATAAACAAACAAATCAACAAGGCTAGTAAATCTTTAAAATACCATCACGATCAAATGTACGTATCTTTAAAGCGTAATTAGCTTCTTATGTCTGATTTTAGATAGTATCTATTATAACCAAGAAATGCATCGATAAATTAGCATTATTTAAATTTTTTCGGTTTCCGGTAAGAAATTTTTTGCGACACGTGAGTTTATCGGAAGGCCGTTGAATCCATTACCGTGGATACAAATTCGGTTTTATGTTGCAATGCCAAAACCAACATCTTGAAAACGCTCATACGAAAAAATCGCAAAAATTGGAGTTGTATGTTTCACATCGAGTTGTTTTTAATTTATCATAACTTTTTTTAATCAGCAGATTAATGTTTTCTCAAATACAAGCCGCGAAGCTGAGTTTATGTATAGGTAGTTAAGCTTTAATTTCTTATTGAAATATCGCATCTATTTGTCTTCCTGTTTTACCCCCTTCCCATCAACCCTTCCAGCGGCCGTTCCATACTTGCAAGGTTGAAAATAACTGCAGTTTGCCAGTAAATGCATAGTGAAGCTCTCAATACCTAATTTACATTGATGTTTATACTTAATTACTTTATGAAGTATTTAAAATCGGATGCAAATACTATTTCTCAAAGCTTAAAATCCGATGTTAAAAAAAAAAAAAAAAAAAAAAAAAAAAAAAAAAAAAAAAAAAAAAAAACCGCTAGTTTTTGTTTTCATACGGAAATTTTCTTTTAGAAAATGACATTGAACGATATTTTGTTGGGAACTGATTACCTTAACCCAACAACTAACAAATCGATGAAGCTGGTTCTAGGGTAAATATATAAAGAGATAAATAGAAAAATAAATAAATAAATATAAAATGTACCCATCTTCTGGTCCACCAAAATAAATAAATAAACAAATAAATAAATAAATAAATAAATAAACTAACAATTGAATCAATTATTAATAAAAATAATGAACATATAGAGATCGATAAATAAATGCTTGGAACTAGAACCTTATATCGACATATCGTTATATTCAATCCATTTTATTTTTTTTTTTTTAAACCATGCACTTTTTTTATTCACCGGGAAATAGCGTACCTGCTTTAGTGCCTAGTGATGAGCGCAGTGAAGTGTTCAGCGCAGCGGCAGCGTAGAAGTGCACCAAGCTGAACATTTTCCATATCAATTTGCAACTATGAGCACCTTATGATAGTAAAAAAAAAAAAAAAAAAAAAAAAAAAAAAACAGCAAGAGGAGAGTACACACACTAGTTACGATACGATGGGTGCACAGCAATTATTTGTTCCGTTACACTGAACCCTCATGCACGCGCACTGCAAAAAAAACGCTCGCACCACAGTTACCCGGTAAATAACGAGCAAGCACGTTCACGTTGCGCGTTCACTCATCACACACAAACACGCGGAAAAAAACACGAACACACACATAGATACAATTTTCATGTATTTTACAAAACACAAACACTGATAAAAAAAAAAAAAAAAAAAAAAAATAGAGTTTGTTAGTACGTAAACAAAAATACTTGGACACCACAGGTAGGTACACACACAAACACACGTCTGATGAGAGAAACACTAAACACCGCGCGGAGAACGAATAGTGGAAATCGCGGAGGACCAAAAACACCGTTCCCGTACTCCAAGCACCGTACGTCGAATTCCCATAACTGCCGCGCTAACACTGATGACTGATCAACATCGACGCGCTCTGCAACGCGACGCGAAGCGACGCCGTGAAACGAGAGGTGAACGCAACAAGCAGTGAAGAGGATTTGAGTCGGGACGCATGGAGAGGGGGTGAAATAGATGGAGGGGGGTTAGATAGCGTTCCAGAGACCGTCGAGTTGTGGGTTAAGTGAGTATTGTATGCTGTTGCTGTAAGCGCAGTGCTGACTGCTGACGGATGGACGATGCGATCCGATGAGCCCAATGAGCTGCATACATGAGCGCACCCAGGATTTCTGTATGGGGGGGGGGGCAAGTTGTCATTTCATATGGGGGGGGGGTCTGGGGGCTTCCCCCGGAAAACTTTGAAAATTTAGCTCTTCTTAGACGCAAAATTAAGCTACTTCTATTCAGAAACTATATTGAATTAACTCTCGAGAAAAATGAGATTTTCCGAGACTATGCTGACGTCACGGAAATATCTTCATCGCATGCTGATAGAAAGACGGAGTCTTCAGGAAATCTAGATTTCAGAAGAAGATCGAGCGAAATTAACAATTAAGGACATTGCTGTCGGGAAAGATGTGTTCCTCCAAGGAAAAATATGTTTCATGACATTGATACTTCTTTTGAACTCATTTCCTTTCCCATCTTTTATTTTTCTCTCCTCCTCTTTTCCTCTTCTCTCTTTCTCTTTTCATAATTTTTTCCTTTCCTTTCCTCCTTTTTTTCCCTTCTTATGGGGGGGGGGGGGCTTGCTCCCTTGCCCCCCCCCCGGGTGCGCCCATGGCTGCATAATGTTAAAATGTGATAAAGACGGCGATAAGAGTTCGTTTCAACCACCGATTATCTTCACTGAAAAAAACCAATTGTTAAAGCATCAATTCAAAATTTGCTGATTTAACAAAAATTGAAAGTTGCTAAATCAACCAGGGTTTTCTGTTAAGTTAACTATTTATTTGTTGAGTTTACAAAAATAGTTGTTAAATCAACCACATAATGGTGTTCTTTTAACAAAATAGACATTATTAATTCAGCAATTTTAAATAGCTAAAAACATGCAGAACTTAACCCAATTAGTTGATCTAACAATTCAGCTTGTTTATTTTGAAAGAAAAGAAATGTCTAGATCGTTTCCAGAATTGGTCTTAACAAATAAAATTAAACCAGCGATGCTCGAAGAACGTTCGAGTCTTTCTCCTGGCAACTTTCGATTTCGACAGGAAGGAACTTTCCGTGAGTTGGCACAGTTACAGATCATTAAAAATGAGATAATTACGCAGGTATTTGAACTCAAGACCTTTTGGATAAAGGCCCAAGATTGACGGTCATCAGCATCGATCAAAGACGATTTGCAGAGGAAGTTACAGCTTCATGCTCCTCGCAGAAACTTTCATTTGAACCCGTAATCTTTTATTTTTGAAATAAGATAAAATGGACGAACTTTGCACGAAAATGAACTTGGATTAATTTGGCTGGATACCAAAGTCGGTGCAGTCTTTAAGTTACCAATAATAGTCTAAGCGTGAACTTTGAACTTCCACGCTGTCCCTGGCTGACACTAGATCTATTGAAATCACCAAATCAATCAATCCAACAGAAGAAGAAGACACGCATACAGAGAATGGAGCTTACGATTTATTACCGGGCAAGAGATCAACACCGCTGTGCAGAAATGAACGAGGCATTCGAAAAAGGAACTTTGAACTTTTAACGCTCTTATAGCGGATACGTTCAGTCAAGCATTTATCAAGATGATAAAAGTATAACTAGGCAGTGTCAAGTCGCGGGAATTTGAACCTGATATTTCTTGTCCTGTGAAACAAAAAAAAAAAAAAAAAACAAGCAGGGAAAATTCCAACACGCAGGTGTTGGAAAAGCGTGCCACTAAAGTCTGAACAGCTTTAATGCTTTTGCTAGCAATGATAATAATTAGACAGCATTCAACATGGAGCTGATCTCGAGAAAATTGAGTCCAAAGTTGAAGAGCTAGCATTTAAACAAAAAACTTGGAATTACTTACGTTTTGATTTCATTCAACTACCGTGTTGTGTTTTTGCATTTCAACACCGGAAAAGTGGAATTTACTATGTAGGAAAGGTTCTTAATTTTTAGCGTTTAAAGTGACTTGGTTCCTTTCTTCTTTTTTTTTTGGCATAATCACGAAAAACGAAACTCTAAGAGAAACCAAACGGCAGAGTTGGTTTACACTGTTGATTATTTTAAAATCCGTTAATCCGGACTTAAGTCCGTTCCCAATTCTATAAAAGGAACCAGTGGCGGCTCGTGCAATGTGGCAACAGTGGAATCCCTCCATTTAAACCTATGTAAAACAATCGATCTTCAGGAGGTGCAATGCACCCCCAAGATATCGATACTTTTGCATAGGTTTAAATGGTAAAAAAGCATGGTTGCCAAATCGCACGAGCCGCCACTGAAAGGAACCAAGTCGGAGTTGGTTCCTTACGTGACTCGGATTAAGGTTTAACCTAATCAGCCAAAGGAACCAAGTTCTCATTTTATTTCATCATATGGACAATGACATCAATGAGGCTCACCAGCTCACTTTTACCTGGAATTTTGACGGGAAATAGTTGTTATTACAGAAGAAGCACTTGTTGCTTCGAGATTCAGTATTGCTAGCTCTATCAATCAATAACTCAATTTTATCAAAAATGTCACTCGGTTCTTTTGTGACAAGTGCTGTCCAATTGAGCTTGTTTGGTGAGAAATTATGAAAAAAATAAATTTAGATCAGATGTATCTGTAAGGAGATGAGTCAAAGGCGTTGTTTTTTTGTGTTTGTTTTTTGTTTTTTGTTTTCAAAACTTTGGAGGGCTCTAGCTCAGAAGAGAAACAATTGCAGCACATACTCATGTAGGAAAATAAAGTCTTATATATATGTATGTTGACCCCAAAAATACACTCCATAAGTTTGGCACTCAAGTTTTGAAACACCCTGTTCTTGATATTTTGCTTCCCCCCCCCCCCCCCGCCCCTTCACAAAGACAACATCTTGACCATGCACATTTTTAAAATCACAGTTTGACTGTAGAGATATTTTCTCCCCCCCCCCCCCCTTAACGAAAAAGGGGAGAAAGGGTCACCTATCTCTGATGTTCGTCTTGCGCGTGCACAGATTGTTCGGCTTTACGACTGCAATTTTGGCTTTCTTTATAATGCGTTTTTTGGGTTTATTAGTGGATTTTATGACTATTTGATGCCGCCAATGTAATTTTCAGACAATTTTACATCAGAATCAAAACTCTATAGCACTGTAGCAAAAGTTTGCAACAAACCCATTGAAAGCTGAAAAGAGAAAATTATTTGATAAGGCTCGATCTTTTTTACCCACATAAACTATAGACAATAGATATTTCTAAATCCCTCCACCTTTTAAACGGCTTGTTCAGGGATCAAACATGAGGTGGCGTTCTTTTGAAGTCAAAAAGTGTCATATTCGGAAAAGCCGTGATTCTAAATAATAAACAGTTTTTTTTATTTTTTTTTTTCCGTTTTAGGTGCTGTCAGCACTTGTTGCGATTGTCACGATGTAGATACGTAATATGCATAAATGGAACACTTGCGAATTCATGAAACAATAATCCTTTAATATACAGAACTAACCATTTCAAGTGCCCTTTACACATCAAGCATTCTAGGGTATAGATTAGTAGGTGTGGAGGTTTAAGAGGTTTGTGGATTTTAATTCCCCCTCTCCCCATTTATTTTCTTGAAAAGTATCGAAAGTTTACAGTTAAAACTATGCCATTATTCACTATAACGCATTGTCATATTATTTCTTTTTTTTTTTGTTGCCGTCGGTCGATATCATTTTTCGTGTTGGAAAAGCAAAGTTCCATATGGACCTATAGTTTCCAAAATTTGAAGAAGCTTCCAGTGAAAAATTTTGTACACGCAACGAACTTTTTAGGATAGGTAAATAAGTTATTCCAGAGTCAATTCCATAGCCGCAGCGAGGAAGCTGTCCAGGGGGGGAAGACACGTGACAGCCCCTCTCACTTTTTAGAGCAATTAATGCGAATTTTACCCCTCTGGCTCCCTGTGTTCTGGATTTTAAACACCTATTTTTCAACAAAACGCCAAAAATGTCCTCAAAAATCCCTTGATTCCATCGACGCTCATTGAGGGGGTTTCAATTTGCCGATCCCCCAGAATTTCAAATGTTTCCGATGCAAAGACCTGTTTAGTGTGACGTCATGAAAAAAATTGGTTCCAAACAAAGGCTCCGTCTCACTCGCTCTCGTGGGTTTTCCCATACGAAACACAGTCCAAATTTTCAAATACAAGTGCTAGTAAACAACACGTTCTTTACACGTTGTGTTTATCACACCATTGGGTTCCACGTCCCTTATAAAAATTTCCGATTGTTTCAAAAAATTTTCCGATTGGATATATATTCCCGCGCTTTATTTCCCATAGAAATAATCGAAATTCCATAGAGACAATCAGAATTCGTGTAGATTCAAGCGCGCTGACTACAGCAACGATAGGTCTCATGATTGAAATAAGGCGAAATCATCTATGGTTCTATTCTTACAGTTTTAACAGCCACTTTTTTCTCAGTGATAAAATATGAGCCCGCTATCACAAACTTTTTGAAACATCGCGCATCGATGCACAATCACAGTTATAAGTTTCTTAAGAGCACAAAATTCTAGAATATAGGCTCATCAGCACCATCACGGCATGTGTTATACCTCGAACAATAGCTTCGATACGGAGAGAAGTTAGAATGATTGAGTGTCATGCCGGTGATACTACCATAAGAGACCGTGAGCAAGACAAGGACAAAACGTAGAACGTCTTTCGGTATAACTGTGATTGTAAATTCGCTTGTGATCTTTTAGGAATTATGTTACAGTGAAAAGATACTTTAAGGCAAGTGGAATCTAATGGTGCAATAAAATTTGAGAAACTGTTGGTTAACTAGCATGAATTTGCGTTCGAAAATTTGGATCTGGTAAATCCACGAGAGTGAGCGAGATAGAGCATTTGTTTGGAACTAATTCTGATCGTGACGTCATCACTAAACAGGTCTACATAGGTAGCGTTCTAGAATTCAACCATTTACTGCATCCGTGCAAAAAAGATTACATTACCCTGTGATACTGTATATCTATGTACATTGGAAAGTGCTGCTATTCATAATCTTTTCTGCATCGAGACAATAAAGGGATGAATTCTAGAACGGTACCTTAAGGATATGAATGAGCCTCTCTCTTTTCTATACCCCTCCCTCTCTTCATCAATACCTCGTCGCTTCTTATCGATGTACCCTCGTCAAACAGATGTTGACACATTTACGACCGCTTAATGCACCGTGAAGAAATCTTGAGACCGGTGGAGCCCAAAGGCGAGGGGCAAAGAGGGTTCCTGCGGGAGATGTTTCCACCCCCCTCCTGCCTTTGAATTTTGACTCATAGGTTGGCACAAATGACTTAGGTTGCTGGACCTGTATGGAATTCTCGTTTGAAGGAATTCGACTTTGACGCTTAATAACTTATTGAAATTAACAGGAATACCAAAACTTTTACAATTTTAAGAAAATAGACGCCGAGACCTCCTGGATTGCAGCAATAAATTAACGATTAATGAAACCAGTTTTAAGAAAACACGTTTTTAATTTTTCAAACCTTTCCCGCCAAGGTTTTGCCATAAGCAAGGCATTGGACTTATATATTAGATATGAAAATGAAAACAAGAAGCGCACCGTATATATACGGCACGCTTAAAATCTGACGAAACCGGCAAAGCAAATAATGGGGCTGTTGTACACACTTTTGCTAAAATCGATTTAATAGCCGACTCTGGTGTAAAAACCTCCAAAAATAACGATGGCAGCGTTACAACTTCCGAAATCCGATCCTAAACTCAATAAACGCTAGCTATTATTTGCGCGAGCGTAATGGTGGCTTAGGGCAGTAATAATGGGAGATTCCTATATCTTAATTTTATGAGGATTTTATAGGATTACACAACATTATGGTAGACGGCATTCCAAAGCAAATGCAAATAGGGCAGTTGCAAGGGTCTGAAATGTTTTTTTTTTTTTTTTTTTTTTTTTTTTTTTTTTTTTTTTTTTTTTTTAAAAAAGAAAATGAAAAAACTTGATGAGCTGAGAACAAATATGCCTTTGGTTTCTGATTAAGTCCCATTGTTCCGGAGATGAGATTTCTGGCCCAAAATGCATTTGTTTTAAATGGGAATTCTGTGACATCAATGCGAACACGATTTTTTACAACTTTACAAGTGCGTATCTCCAAAACTAGGACACTTACGAAAAAACTATAGGCACCATTGTTTTTCTCAGCTCAAGTACTATAATTTTCTTCATAAAAAACACAAAATGCCAGACCCTTGCAACTACTACATTACTGGAATTTTGTAGAATGTCAACAAATAAGTTCTGATTAGTTCGAGAAGTATATCTCGCGTAGAAAAATGCTTGCCTTTACGACCAAAATTCCCGTTCAGAAACAACATGACTTCTTCCTGAGGAATATTGTTCGTACAATACTTTCGCCAGAAATGATTACTCAGCGAATACACATACAGACACAGATCACTGTAAATAGGCATAAAAACGAAAATTAATCGATTCTTTGGAGGAATTAATTGAACCACAAAATAGCAATACTTTCCGGTAGATTCCAAAGCGGGAGAAAACAATACTACTTATTAATATTTCCACTCAGCCACTAATGCTAAGGCCAGACAAAGATTAACAAAATGCTCGTCATTCGCACTCTTGGCTGACACTAGCAGTTGTATTAATCAAAACTTATGAATGAAAACGAAATTGAAAGATGTGAAACCAGAGGCGCATCGGAGATTAGTTCTTCTCTTTCTCTCTATCACCCATCTAGACACACAAGTTGAAAAAAGACAGGGGAAGGACCATCACGTGATTTTACCCCTGTCTCTGTCCTTTTCTATAACACATGAGTTTAAATGAGCAGGAGTTA
Organism: Trialeurodes vaporariorum; assembly: GCA_011764245.1. Lineage (NCBI taxonomy): Eukaryota > Metazoa > Arthropoda > Insecta > Hemiptera > Aleyrodidae > Trialeurodes > Trialeurodes vaporariorum. The sequence continues at coordinate 6,096,501 of VMOF01000320.1, read as the reverse complement.
AGAGGGAGTGAGAGAGAGAAAGAGAGAGAGAGAGAGAGAGAGAGAGAGAGAGAGAGAGAGAGAGAGAGAGAGAGAGAGAGAGTGACAGAGAGAGAGACAGAGAGAGAGACAGAGAAAGAGAGGGAGAGAGAGGGAGGGAGAGAGAGAGGGAGAGAGAGAGAGAGAGAGAGAGAGAGAGAGAGAGAGAGAGAGAGAGAGAGAAGAGTCTGCCGCTGATATGAAAAATGAGTTTTTTACCTTATGAACGACTGGGTCATGACATGGAGACAGCTACAGGAGAATCAAGCGGCGACTGACTAAGATTCCTGCGGAATAAAAACACAAAATACAGGGTAATTAATAGAAGTCTTCCCGAGGGAACAAAAGAAACAAAAACAAAGTACAGGGCCATTAATAAAACCTGTTGCATGAATGGCATCTCCGGATATCCTCCCACACACTGCAGGTGAGAGGGCCTAGGTGCCACGGGCTGTACCATCATTGCCAAACCATTTGTGTGCTTACACTGACGGGATCCTAGAAAGTGTCCTTCTCTCTCTTTTCCCATTAGAACTCATGTGTTAGAAAAGGAACGAAGATAGGGCGAAGATCACGTGACTGCCCCTTAATCTGTCCTTTTCCAACACGAGCATTCTAAAGGGAAAAGAGAGAGGGTCAACTTCCTGGACCCACTAGTATTCGTGTATGAATCGTATAGTACATTGGCGGATCTAAGAAATTGTCCTTCTCTCTCTTTCCCCATTAGAGGTGCATGTGTTAGAAAAGGAAAGAAGAGAGGGCGAAGATCACGTGACTGCCCCTTAATCTGCCCTTTTCCAACACACGCATTCTAATGGGAAAAGAGAGAGATAAGGACAAATTTCTGGATCCGCCAGTGTGCATAAATCATCAGATAGGGTTATAACACAGAATAATACAATCAGAAGGGAAACTCCCATAAGAGCCAATGGAAGCAAGTTTGGAATTTAATGGCACCAATAGACAACGCTGCGCTGTGGTCCTATATCCCAACATGGCGGACGTGTGTGATTTGTGTTGAAACTCATTTATTTTTGTAAATTCTGGAAAGAAATCTTAAGTTTCCGGCCTCACTTTTATTCTTTTGGCATTTCAGAATGAAAATTTCGCGGATCATGTCCTATATTTTTTTTTTCGCGCGCGAATTCAGATGTAAACATCCTATATCCCAACATGGCGGACGCGAAATGAATTTGCTTCAAAATCCGACAGAGTTTCCGTTCTGGTTGTATTATTCTGTGGTTATACATTAGATTGGATTCATTTTCTGCACGGTCGATGAGGCAACACCGCTGGGCACCGGTCATCAATCAAGCGACGAGTGCATTTATGACGAACTTTACAAGTACACGATGTGCTTGCGCCGCGCCGCGCGCAGCTGTCGGCGATGAGAGAAAGAGAATTATCAACAATTACGCCGGGGTTAAAAGACTTTTGATTTTTCTTATGATTTGATATTCATGCTCGG
>VMOF01000320.1:5937707-6094515 GCA_011764245.1 Trialeurodes vaporariorum | reverse complement strand
AAAAAAAAAAAAAACCGAAAAAAAACAAAAAGCACACTAAGGAAGTCTAAAATTCAGTAATAAACTCACGGAACTGCTATGGCAGCAAGTTCGTTATGGCAGTTCAACGCAGGTATCACAGGAGATTCCTGTTTAATATGTCCCTTTCTTTACGGAAACAAACACAGATATATTATGTCTCAATTTAGATATGAATCTCCCATGATACCTGCGTCTCTCCGCCACTAGGCCTGATTCTGAGAGTGAATTTCGTGATTTTTTAGTGTACTCATCGTCAGTTTTACAGGAATTGAGGAAGCTCAATCTCCTGCAGCAAAAGTTTGCAAGAGCCGCATTGAAAATCGACTACCGGAGACTTTCGAGTCGATTTGCAACATTTTCAAGAACATGGTAGAGTGAGGATTTTAGGAGATGTTTTTGAAAACTCCTAGGATTTTCGCGGTGACCTGCTCGGCAACTGTGGACGTGTGCGGTGTGGTCCGCGTGGCTCGAGATCTTACGGCTGTCTAAATAGAGTTTTGAGTTTATATGAAGAAGTAACGGGGTTTAACAAATTACCTACCGAAGGCGCGGAGACCACGCACTACTACGCAGTCTCTTCTATAATACTCTGATGAGAGTTGGCCTCGGCCGCGCTGAAATTCTATTTTCATCACAGTTACCTTGCCACAGGCTGAGTTTCAAATCGATTTTTTAAAAAGGGTTACAATGGGTTTAAAAGGCTTCTTCTTAAATGTATTTTCTTCAAAATCACAATCAGATTCATATGGTTGCTGACAATCCATTTGCAAAAATACTTCACCGAGAAAACTTTCCGCTTGTTCCAATGAATGTTCCGATAGTATATTCCCGCGCTTTATTTCCATTGAGGCGATCGGAATTTAATAGAGACAATTGGAATTCGAGGAGATTCAAACGTCAAGACTGTTGCAACGATAGGTCTTATGATTGATTAAATAAGCGGAAAAACAACTATCTATTATTATAGTTTTAACCAAAGAGTAAAACAAGAGTCGCAATTGAATGGAAGGCCTGTGTGGTCAACGTAGATAAGGGATCCGAACGCGGGCTGGCCTCTGATTGGCTGCAACGGGTGGAGCAAAAATGACTCGGGGTATAGGGAAAATAACACGGGATTTTCGTTCCGGGGCGTTTATCTCGAAACCTAAGCAAAATAGTATCTAAACAATTTATACGAGTCGATTCAGCAGATTTTTCCGAACAATTTGATAGGTCATAAGTGCCACTTTATTGCAAATTCGAAAAGACTGTTTCAGTTTAAAAGTACGCACAATAGAGTCTTTTAAACTGAAACAGTCTTTTCGAATTTGCAAAAACGGGCACTTATGACCCATCAAATTGTTTGGAAAAATCTGCTGAATCGACTCGTATAAATTGTTTTGATACTATTTTGCTTAGGTTTCGAGATAAACGCCCCGGAACGAAAATCCCGTGTTATTTTCCCTATACCCCGAGTCATTTTTGCTCCACCCGTTGCAGTCAATCAGAGGCCAGCCCGCGTTCGGATCCCTTATCTACGTTGACCACGCAGGCCTTCCATTCAATTGCGACTCTTGTTTACTCTTTGGTTTTAACAGCCACTTTTTTCTCAGTGTTGTTACAGGGAGGTTACAAGTTGTGAATAAAAAATGTCCTGACTTTTTCAGATCTCATTTTCATGGTCAGTTTTAGAGGTTTTTTCCTGAGTCTTGAAACCAGTGGCGTCGCGTGCAAACTGGCAGCGTTGCATTAAGGCATTTAAACTTAAGTAAAATATCGATTTGAGAAAGTGCACTGTGCACTTCCAGTACTTCGACCCTTTACATGAGTTTAGATGGCCAAAATTCAACGTTACCAGAGCGCACGCGAAGTGCTTGAAACTCATCAACATCGACTGTCCATCGATTGACGAAGGGAGACATTTTCTCAAAATGTATGCAAGGAACTTCCAAAAGCAGCACATATCAAATACTGAGTGAATATAACTGGGGTCAATCAGTGGCGGCTCGTGCCATCTGGCAACAATATTTTCGCTCCATTTGAATCTATGTTTAACAATCGATTGCTGATGAAGCGCTGCTTCACTTTCGAATCGATTGTTTTACATACAATCAAATGGAGGGATGACATTGTTGCCATATTGCACGAGCCGCCACTGGGGTCAATTCAAAGAGATTTCTGATGAGAAACTGCGAAAAAATAAACGACACACAAATTCGGTCCGGTATAACACCTTCCCAAAGCTTTTTTTAAAAATTCGTCCTCTTTTGCGAACGGTTAAAAAAAATCTCAAAAAAGATCAAATCCCAAAATGTGAGTATGAAAAGGTTAAATCAACTTTATTTTTTAGCGCGAGCCTGCGCGAGCAGTTAATTTTCCACTTCAATTTTATGTGAGATTCAGCGGACTTGTGCGACCCATCAACATTTTTAGAAAATCGTCCTCTTTTGAACGGTTAAAAAAAACCTCAAAAAAAGTAAAATCCCAAAATGCATGCATGAAAGGGTTAAATCAATTTTTTTAAACGCGAGCACCAATAATTTTACACTTCAATTTTATGTAAGATTTAGCGGACTTGTGCGACCCATCAAAATTTTTAGAAAATCGTCCTCTTTTGAATAGTTAAAAAAAAAGCTAATCCCAAAATGTATGTGCATGAAAGGATTAAATCAACTTCTTTTTTTTAGCGCGAGTACTGTTAATTTTACACTTTAATTTCATGTGAGATTCAGCAGACTTAAAATCAATGGGACATAAGTTCAAAACAAACCCATATGGCTCTCCCAAGTCGCACCCTTTTCTCAATTAATTGCGCGTTTCTCAAACGATTGACGCTTCATCGAAATTCCGATCAATCCATCGAACTATTGACACGGAATCAAAGTAAAGGCGTAGCCTAGCCCATCTTTTATGGACGAACCTACACGACGCGACGCTGCAGAGATCATCGCAGGAATGTGCAGACGCATGACACACAACGCACAGGAGCTCGAAAAATGGATTATTCTGGACACGGTAGTTTTCATGTTCTACTTCAAATACACTCGACAGCAAACAATGAATTTCTTGCGAAAATCAGATAATTTCAATCATTTGCAGCCACCAAAGTAAAGGCTAAACTACTTTTCCAGTTATACTATGATGCTTTTATTGCTTATACAGAGTGGCTACACATTTTGAGTGAAAGAAATCTCTGACTTATTCCATTTTCCCCTGACTTTTGGAACTTTCGACTGTCGATTTTTGAGCGACGGAACAAATATTTTTCCGAAGTTTTTACTTACAGAAAAAATTCATGAAACGGTAAAGCAAATGCTAAATGAATTTTACTCAAGTGTAAAGAGATTTCTCATACGAAATTTAGAAACAAAAACGGAACTTTTTACAAATTCGACAATGAGGCTCTTGCAAACTGTTGCTGCAGGGGATTAAAGAGTTGATTCTTGCATAAAAACCTGTAAAAATGATGATGAGCACACTGAAAAATCACGAAATTTACTCTCAGAATCGGGCATAATGGGGGTTCGACGCAGGTATCATAGGAGATTCCTATCTAATTTGAGACGTATCTCTATGTTTCCGTAGAAAAAAAGCCTGGTCGTTTTGCCTTTTTAAAATATTTTTAAAATATTTTTGCGTTTTGAAAATATTTTTAAAATATTTTTGCCTTTTGAAAATATTATAAAAATATTTTCAAAAATATTTTGACAACTAATTGGCATGAACAAATCATGTTTTTTAAAATGTTTTTAAAATATTTACAAAAAGTTACCGAAAACTTTTCGGCAAGATTTTCAACATGTTTTTAAAATATTTCTTTCATATCTGGATACGTCCAGAAAACTCCGTAAACCAGCCCACTGTGTGACAGCGGCGCGTATCAAAATTAAAACAGTATCCGCAGGAAAGAGAGGCATCAAAACGCCAGGTCTGCTTGTTCTGAGAAATCACTAATAGAATGTTATTGATATTTCGACTGAAGAGCAACCCCCATGTTTTTAGGTCTTTCAGATTCATACCACATACCGCGCCTTAATTAAAGCCGCGTACCGATGTGCTATATCGGGTGTCCGCAGAAGTCGGTGCGTGAGGCGCGCCATGAGTCCCACCAAGGAATCAGGAACAATGCGCCGATACATCGATACATCGATATAAATCGACACACGATGATGAGCGAGACGCGAATGTAAACAGCATGCTATAGGGCGAGGATCCCGCGCCGACAAACAAAACATTCGTAAAGTGGATGATGAATGGACCGACGAAATCGATGCGATCAGTGGCGTCGCGTGCAGTTTAGCAACAATGTATTCTACCCATTTAAACCCATGTAAAAGGTCGAATTCAGGGGGTGCACAGTGCACACGGTAAATTCGATTTATTGAATACTTTTAAATGGAGGAGGCACATTGTTGCCAGATGGCACGCAACGCCACTGGATGCGATGCAATCCGGATAGGCTCGGTATGAATCCGGGTTGCCAAATTGATGGATGGGTTATTGCAGAAAGGGGCTAACAAGGCGAAGGACATCGATAGTTGTTGGTTTTTTCTGCACGAAAAGCCGAAATATCGCGACGGATGTATTCAACAGAATGGGGCTTTTGCAAACTTTTGCTGTAAGCAAAAAAATAGTCCAATCTTATATATAGACCAGCAAAATCACGAAAATCACACTAAAAAGTCTAAAATTCAGTAATAAACTCATATAACTGCTATAACGGCAAATCGTAATGGGGGTTTCAACGCAGGTATCAGGGGAGATTCCTGTCTAATTTGTCACTTTCTCTAAGGAAACAGTGAACACAGAGATATGTCCCAATTTAGATAGGAATCTCCCATGATACCTGCTCTCTCCCCCATTAATCCCGGTTCTGAGAGTGAATTTCGTGATTTTTTTTAGTGTGCTCATCGTCATTTTTACTGGTTTTTTGCAAGAATAAACTATTCACAATCTCCTATGGCAAAAGTTTGTAAGACCCCATGAGCCACTGTACACAGTTCAGTTCAATACAGAGCTGCAGATTTGCGTAGGTTTAATGGAATTTTGAAATTCACGAAACTTCATCGATTGAAAAAGTTACAAAGTTTAGTTCAATGTATGACTGCAATGCATGAGAATACTCGCACCAGTAATCTTTTCTAAGCCGGTGGAGTCGTCAATGACTTTAAAAAACTACCTGCGTCTTTCCGCCATTAAGCCCGATTCTGAGAGTGAATTTCGTGATTTTTTAGTGTACTCTGTCTTTTCACAGGATTTGTATGCAAGAATCAACTCTTCAATCCTTACAGTAAAAGTTTGCAAGAGCCCAATTATAAAAAACAATGCCAACCTACGCATAAAAACAGTGGATGACACAAAACGGATCGTGTTTTTCGAATTTTTTCGGTATTTTCAGGCACGAGGGCATCCTTTCGATTTTGAACTCAAGCCCGGAGGTGAATTAAAAATCGAATTGATACCATCGATGCCCAGAAAAAACCTAGAAAAAACATTCGAGTTTCCGCGAATATGCGCAAGTTACGTTGGTATTGCGTTAATCATGTTCTACCGCGAAAATCGCTTAAAGAAATTGAGGATGTGTTACGAGACAAAAAGTGTGTTGGAATTCTCCTGTACTTGACTTAAGTTTTGTTTCGATCATAAGCGCACCATGAGGGAGGGGGGGTTTGGGGGCCCCCCCTCCCCCCAATTTTATAGAGTAGAGTTAGAGTTTTAAAAACGCGGAAAGGAAAAGTATCTCAACGGTCACCAAATGGACATTTAAACATTTCGTCAAAGTGTTTTCTGGCATTTGTAAAGATAATTCTTGTCTTGAGTAAGGAAAACCATCTTGAGTATTGCCAGAATTCTAATTAAAGCGATATCAGACAAAATTTTGACGAAATATTTAATTTTTCATCCAGCAACCGTCAATGTATCTTCTCTCCGAGCAAAAAAAAACCAGTGATAAGATCTGCCGAGTAAATCAGGAAATCCTGCGATGAACACGGATCTCTCAACTTCTCATGGGTTTCTGAAAGAGAGATTTCGCCTACCGCCCGTCGATCGTCGACAATCCTGTCGATAGGAAGATTGATCGATTGATAGATTGATATCCGATCCTTATACGTTTACAGTTCATCGTGTGAGAATAGCCTCGGGCGTACACTGTACAATCGTCTTTGCACAACCGTATTGCTCTCTCCTGTATCTCTCTCTCTCTCTCTCTCTCTCTCTCTCTCTCTCTCTCTCTCTCTCTCTCACTCTATCTCTCTCCCCCCTCTCTCTCTCTCTCTCACTCTATCTCTCTCTATCTCTCTCTCTCTCTCTATCTCTCTCTCTCTCTCTCTCTCTTTTCTCCTCTCTCTCTCTCCCCTCTCTCTCTCTCTTCTCTCTCTCTCTTCTCTCTCTCTCTCTCTCTTTTTGCCCTGTCTCTCTTTGTCCGAGTAAACGTCGCCTTTTGTTATCAATAATTAAAGAGCTTTTATTTGATTCATCATTCATTCTCTTCCTTCCTACTTCTATACGCTACTTTCAACTTCCAAAACCGAGGACCGGGCAAAATTTAAATTCAGCTGCGCTGAACTTTCGACCCAAGATGTTTGATGCACTCGAACCGAGCCCTATTATGCAGAGACACTTTATTCGTAGATATTAATTAAACAAAGAGTATAGGTGCCGTTAAATATGCAACGATTTAAGATGCGAAAGTATGCTGGTGTTGCAATAGCATTAGTCGGGGGGGGGGGGGATCTTTCACTTGCAAACGCACAGTTGGCTAATTCAATTATAACAGTCGACTATTTAGTTTTTTATTTATGGGTTGGGTAGGCCACCTGCAATGCATTTTACTCGTTTTTTCTTTCGAGTCTATTTCACATTGTTGTAGTCTTCATTCCGAATAAATGCAAATATAGACAAAAACACAAAATTAGATAGGTCTCTTCTGGCGCCTTCAATTTGTGGGATAGGCAATTCCAACCCACCTAGTACAAACCCGTTAATCCCTTCCCTCTAGAAACGGAGGGGTGGTGTTCTCTTGAACTAAACTGGTCCTAAAGGGGTTAAATTCGTTGCTAAAAGTATTGCGGTTAGCCTAACTAAAATCTGGGGAGTCAACTGACATTTTTTCAGTATGACTCACGGGAAAACAGGAAAACATGCTTCAGTAGCGCTCACTAAATTATGGTAGTAAAATGACCCGCAGCAAAAGACTTCAGTAGCGCAAATAAGATAATAGATTCAACGAACCAAAGGTTGTGAATTGTGACCGCCTAGCAAAGAAACGCTGAGTGAAATCTCTTTGATTAGGCGTATATACAAAACTTTTGTTTAGGTGAATCAAAGTTTTGGTTTTGCTCTACTAAAGTCTTTTGGTGGGTCAATATGGGTCTGTTGCATATTTTTGCTACAACAATATAGAACCTTATTCTTATGAAAAATTCGGCGAAAATAACGATGCGACATTAAAAACTTTAAAAACCCACTCTTTAACTCAGGAAATCACTCCCATTTCAAACAGCCCGCGCTACACTAGACACTATTTGCACCGGTATACTACTACATAGACGGAACCACCGAGCACTACCCGGCCAAAAAAAATCTGGACACAGGCATTTTTCTCCATTTCAGCCAGTCAGAAGCCGACTCTAATTTTAAACCCCGCTAGCTCTCAATGCAATCGCAACTCTTGCTTACTCCCTTTATTGTTTTGGCGTTTTCTCATAGACATGTTTTTTTGTGAATACTCGAAAAGAATAGAGTAATAAGAGTTAGATATACAATTTTACCTGCATTGAGACAGATTTTAGAATAAGATGAAATGATAGAACAAATAAATGATGATATGAGAAATCCAATCGATTACTTTGACAAAGTGATTCTCAATAGAGAATGGAGAGAGGACAGAAGATATTTCTCTAACACTGCATGGGAGAAACTGAAGGAAGGAACAAAACATAGATTCCTTTAACACGGATATCTTAAAGAAGGGAAAAAAACATAGATTCCTTTGGCACAAATACGTATGCGTAAACAAGAGATAGAAAATAGATTCCCTTTTGTTTTGATGAACCCCGGGGGATATGATATTAAAGGCTGCGCACTGCGCAGCGTTCTACGTCACTCGAGCGACTATGATGCTTTTTCCAAGGTTTTGTGAAGAAGACTATCCAGCTGGACCTCCAAAACGTCTCATTAGGCCGAGCTAAAAGGGGTGACTTCGTCCGTCACTATGGTTACTGTATTTGTCGTAACATTGATTCTACGCATCTGCGAAGATGGTTTTTCGCAATCGATGTTAAAAATCATGATAGGAGCATTAAATTAGAGTTTTGTTCAATTCGCCCATAGTAGCTAGGAGAGTCCAAACGAGAAGACACGTGTTTTCGCCGAAGGAACCCCCACGACAGAGAAGATAACGTCCGCTTTTCTGACAGCGCGCGGCACGACGACGGACGAACAATGCAAGAGGGCCTCTCATCAGTCCCCTCGCTGCTTCATCGCGGTTTAAAATCTTTTGCACCCACGCTTTTCCGTGCTCGGCGTCGCGTCGATCCCTTTTACGGGGAAAGAAAGTGAAATTCGGAAACAAAAAGAGAAGAATCACTGCTTACTCTAATGAGTCATGAGTGATGAGGGACTCCTCCCGACTGGAAATGCAACACAAAGAAAGTTCGGGGGGGAGAATGGTTTTTAGGACGTTTCGTCAAGTCTTTTTCGTCCACAAAAACAGTTGGCCCAGTCGTCTTGGTCCATGACTAGTCACATGGGCGCATTGGGCGCCCGCAGAAAAATTTCCAAGGGGGAGGGGGGAAAAATTTTTTGAACCACAGCGGAAGGTCTAGGAGGGCCCCCCCCCCCCCCGGGGAAAAAAGGGGAAAACTTTTTTACATCCAAATAGTGTACAATTACAAACCCCATTTTAGGTGTATCAAATAATAATAATAATAACAATTTGACGTGTGTTTGATATAATGGGGCGAAATAGTGAGAAAAATTTTTAATTTATTATTCCTTGCAAAAAACTGAGTTAAAATTACAAAATAAACAATAATGAAGTTTGTCAACTATTACTCCTTCGATTGACATTTCATTTTCTTTTTTTCTTTCTTTTTTCCCGTGAAATGTTGATTTTTGAATTCCAAGGGGGGGGGGGGGGGCAAGTGCCCTCTCTTCCCCCCTTCCGGGCCCCCCACGACTAGTCACGTCCACAGTTATTCGTCAATTTGTACCTTTGTCCAATGTCACAAAGAAATCAACATGCAGTTTGGCAGAGGAAATTTTGGGAAAGTTGTGAAAATTATATTTGTGATATTTTGTGTGAATGAAGGAAATTCCCAATTTTTGCTCCAAATTATCTGTGGACAATTTTGTGTAAGCTACGGTTTCCAATCAAAATTACATGTTTCACGACTTAAAGTTATATGCTTATAGATATGTCAAAGGGGTTTTGTCTATTCTTTTTGAATGTTTTTTTTTTTTTTTTTTTTTTTTTTTTTTTAACCAGTTTTCCCAAAGAGAATCAAGTAAAACAAACAAGTGAGTCCACAATGTCCACATATTCACCTTACTGTTCAAGAATATCAAAATTTCTTTCCTGGAAATTTTTAATACTATTCGCACTCCCGTTTATTTTGCCAGATTTTTTTTTTTCCTCAGTGTTGCATTTGTTTCAAGAATCAATGTATTTGCAAGCTAGGCGTAACAAAGGAGTGCAATATTGCCGACTCTCACATCGGAGTATTGAATGGTTCGCCCTCTTCAAAAAAGGATTAGGAACAAAAAAGAGCAGGAGAGGGTGGACTTCGAGAAGAGAGGGACTGAAGTCAAAAGTTTTTTTTTACTTTCTCGCTTCCCAGTTTTGTCGCGTGAACTTTTAAAAATCACGATATTTTGATAAAAATTAAAGCGAATCCTCATCAGAAGCTGATCCAGGAATTTATTTCGTCCCCCCCCCCCCCTCTCTCTCTCTCGACCCCTTTGAACGCCTGAGTTAGAAAATGAGAGGGATAGAGCCAAAAGTCACGTGATCGCCTCTCTTTCTATCCTTTTCTAACAACCGGCGCGGCGTTGGATGGGGGGGAGAGAGAGAGAGAAAGAGAGAGAGAGAGAGAAGGGGAGAGAGAGAGAGAGAGGGGGAGAGAGGGGAGGGAGAGAAAGAGAGAGAGAGGGGAGAGAGAGAGAGAGAGAAGGGGAAAAGTGTGTGAGAGAAATGAGAGAGAGAGAGTGAGCGAGAGAGAGAGAGAGCGAGAGAGAGAGAGAGCGAGAGAGAGGGAGTGGGGAGAGAGAGTGGAGAGAGAGAGAGAGAATTTAGAGGAAAAATCCTTGAATCTATTTCCTATCTGTACTCTAATAAGTCGTGGTCGTGTCTTTGATTCGTGGTTTACGGCAGCACACTGGCGCACGGCGGATCCAAAAATAATAATATGTCCTTCTCCCTCTTTCCACATAAGAACGTGTGAGTTAGAAAAGGACGGATAGGGGGCAGTCACGTGATTTTCGCTCCGTCTTCTATCCTTCTGTAACACGTGCGTTCTAATGGGGAAAAGAGAGAGAGAGAGAGAGAAGGATAAACTCCTGTATCTGCTAGTACGGCAGCGAGCGGCAAACAGTGAGCAAAAATAACAGCTTCGAAGGCCAAAAATCACCAAGTTGAGGTCACGAAAAACTATAGCTGTAAACTTTAAGAACTAATTTCAGTCACTAAAATTACATCATCCAGCTGCAATTATTAGTTACGTGTAATTTCAGTTTTGAAAGGTTTTTAACGATGATACATTAAGTGATCTCGACATCCTGATTTTTGATTACTCTGTGAGTCGTAACAGTTTCGTTGAATCTCCACTGCAGCGTTGTTATCAATAGAGATGTTTAACCCTCTTTAAGACCCGAGTTTCCGTCCCGTCATAAGTCTTTGGAGAAAGTAAAGTGCATGACCACGATAGTTTTTAATGACGCATTTTATGGTCACCGTGTACCCCCGAAAGCCCCGAAGGGATACGCGAAGGACGCCGCAGCGAAAACTGACCGTGTGAGGGGGGAGGGGGCTCCCCACTCACCAGTTAAGAAGTGATAACAAAGAAAACGATATCTGGGATTTTTCAAACGGTTTTACTATTGTAAAAATTAACGAAATATTAAATTATTGGAGACTCTTGAAGGAAACGAAACAAAATGACAGTAACTGGTATCAGCATTGCAGCAATATGGGGGGTCTTGCAAACTTTTGCTATAAGCAAATAAATAGTCCAATCTTATGTAAAGACCAGCAAAAATCACGAAAATCACACTAAGAAAGTCTAAAATTCAGTAATAAACTCACATAACTGCTATAACGGCAAGATGGTAATGGCGGTTCGACGCAGGTATCATATGAGAGATTCCTGTCTATTATGACACTTTCTCTACGGAAACACATAGATATGTCTCAATTTAGATAGGAATCTCCCATGATACCCGCGTCTCTCCGCCATTAAGCCCGATTCTGAGAGAAAATTTCGTGATTTTTTTAGTGTACTCATCGTCATTGTTACAGGTTTTTATGAAAGAATCAACTCTTCAATCCCCTATAGCAAAAGTTTGCAAGAGCCCCATTGTTTCATTACGTATGCATTGACACTATCGAAGATCGAAATCAATTGGCTGTAAATGAAAATTAGTTTAACCTAAAAAACAAACGGCACCAATGCTAAAAGCTGATGTAGTCTCTTGAGGAAAATAGTCAAATTTAAAATGGACAGCGAGATTTTTCAGTGTGTTACCACAGAACAATTAGTTAATTTTAATCTGTTTCCAGCCTTTTTTATATACATTATTCTTCCTTGTAATTATATTATTACATGAGTAGGTATTGTTACGCTGCGTCAAGCATATACGATTAATCTTATGATTAATACCGGCAACTCGCTTTGTAAACCGCTTACTTCAAGATTTTTCCGAGAAAAATTGTTTGTGTCATCAGTAATTAATGAGCTAGCGGTATGGCGCTCGAATAGGGGAGCCAGGGCCACCCCTATTATATAAGCCCCTGTATATTTAAGGGCATTTTTCCATTCACCGATGATTCCACCGGTTGACGGAAAGATCACACCGTTCTGTTCTTTGCATGATTGGAACGAACGAAATTATTTAGAATCTGCGATCTTTTTTCAACCGATGGAGTGATCAATGACTTTAAAAAAATGTGCGGATATTTTGCAAAATTATCGGTGGTTCGCAGAGCTACCATTTTGCGTACAACTAATCGCATTCTTCAATTCACCGATGGATCCATCGGTTGAGAAAAGATTCCACAGTTTAGTTCAGTGTATATGACTGTAATGCACGAAAATGCTCACATCTGGAATCTTTTCTCAACTGGCGGAGTGTCGATGACTTCAAAAAAAAAGTTGCGTATATATTTTAACTAACTAACGAAGTTTCCACCGATTGAGGAAAGATTGTATAGACCAGAGCAGTGGCGCACAGAGAACTTTAGGTTCGGGGTTTCACCGCAAATTTTCCATTTTCTGAGGCATTGTGGGGGGGGGGGGGGGGGTTGAAAGCAATTTTGGCCGAATATTACCTTTTTTAGAGCAAAATCTTGATGCTTAGGGGGGGGTTTTGACCCTAAAACCAACACCATCGGTGCGCCACTGGATCGGAGTATGCACCTGTACTGAACTGTGTGATCGTTTCTTAGCCGGTGGAGTCATCGGTGAATTGAAAAATGCGATACATTATACGCAAAACGGCAGCTCTTCGATGGTTCCACCGATTCAGAAAAGATCACAGATGCGAGTAAGTTTCTGCATTACAGTCACACTCTGATCTTAACTGTGTAATCTTTTGGGCCACCCGTGGAATCATCGGTGAATGGAAAAAATGCCACTAAATATACACAAAATGACAGCTCTGTGTTATTCTTTCCCATCCGGCAGCGGTGTGCAAACTCCCAGCGCTGAATCATCGCAAGCTAGGAGCGATCTAATTGGTCAGACGCAGACGGACGGGACATCGGATGGTCGGTCGACTCCATTAAATTTTCTCTCCAAATGTCAAATCAATTTTGCGGAGTCTAAAATTATACAACGTCATCTTAGCACTCCGTCACAACGAGTTGTCAAGTTTTGACATTCTCTCACCCGAAAACCTTCGGATGAGGATGAAGTTCGCGGACCACTAATAATCTTTTCTTGCGGGGAGTCATGAAATTAGAGAGAAATAGAGAAATAACGAACTAACAAATGAAACTGAATGAATGAGAACCACGCGGGCGGATCCAGCAATCTGGCAACTGCGTATTATTCTCATTTGAATGCATGAGAAATAATCGATTAGCAACAGGGCCATGGCCCTCTCAAGAATCGATTGTTTCTCATGAGTTCAAATGGGATGAATTCATGGTTGCCAAACTGCTGGATCCGCCCATGATGAGAACAATGATAAGAACTAAAGTAAAAATATTATTCACCTACATTCGTCGTATTTTTTACTAGCAACTGTTATTTTCACTCATTTAAGAATGCCCCCCCCCCCATGAATATGATTTATTTCAAGGAGAAAATCTTTCATTAGATAATAATTAAACAAAAATCACAAGCTATACACAATGGGTCTGTTGCGTGCTTTTGCTGCATCAATATAACTCGTTGTTTCTAACGTGAAATTCGGCGAAAAGAACGATGCGCACATTAAAAACTTTCAAAATCCACTCATTAACTCAGAAAATACCTTCCATTTCAAGGAACCCGCGCTACACTAGACACTATATCACCGACTTATAACTACATACATGGAACCATATCGTTTATGTAAACATCAACAGAACTTACAAACATTAGAATATTTCGATTAGATGCGTACATTTCTTATATTATCTTATAGTCGTTGATAAACCGAAAAAACCAGACAGCAAATGCAGTCAATTGTTCATGTATTTAGAAGAAAATTCCATCATTTTGTAAATACGATGTTGTTTACATATGCACGGTAGTTCCGTCCATGTAGAAGTATACCGGTATGTATATAGTGTCTAGAGTAGCGCGGGCTGTTTGAAATTGAAGTGATTTCCTGAGTTAAATAGTGGATTTTTGAGCGTTTTTAATGTGCGCATCATTATTTTCGCCGAATTTCACATAAGAATCAAGGTTCTATATTGTTGTAGTAAAAGTATACACGGAAAAAAAAGATTAGTGAAAATAACCATACGGATACCTGATTTTGGCACCTGCTAGATTTTATGGTAAAATTTGACCAGATGTATGGTACATTTACCGATACTTTGAGTAAATTCGACATGCAATCAGGTAACATCACCTAGTACCTAGTCAAAACATAGTATATACTTCTGGTTAACATTACCATAACATCTAGCAGGTGCCAAAACCAGGTATCCATATGGTTATTTTCACCGTAGTTTTTTTTCCGTGTACAACAGACCCATTTATGCTACAAGAATTTGCTAGTACAGATTCACTAAAGCCATCAAGAAGAAAGCCAATCGCTATACCAGGGCTTGGGAGCTGCAGCCGTGGTCAGATTTGAATTTTATGTTCTTCTCGGCAGAAAACTGTGGGAATACTAAAATGAGTTACAGTTTATCATTCAAATAATGAATCCAAAGGCTCTTGCACCAATAAAACTTGATTTCAAAGATTCGGTTTCAAGTTATTGCGTTGGGAGCTTTTATAGGGAGCACGGCTCCCAAAAAGTTCTCCCTAAACATAGCTCCCAACGTAATAAACTTGAAACCAAATCTTTGAAATCACGTTCTATTGGTGCAAGAGCCTTTGGATTCAGTATTTGAATGATAAATTGTTACTCATTTCAGTACTCTTATAGTTTTCTGCCGACCAGAACATAAAATTCTGACCTAAAAACAGCTCCGGCTCAGTGGCGGCGCGTGCAATTTGGCAACCGAGCTAATTTTCCATTTAAACCCATGAAAAAGTATCGATATCTTGGGGGTGCAATTACGCCTCCTGAAGATCGATTGTTTTACATATGTTTAAGTGGAGAGAATACGTTGTTGCCAGATTGCACGCGCCGCCACTGCTCCGGCTCCCAATCCCTCATCGCTACTTCAACAAAATTACATTTATTTCTGCGTAAGTCCCTATCACTTAATTTTGAATGCTAATGTAAGAATATAACTTTCTAATTTTTTGGTTTTGCAATATGATTCGAAGGTTTAATGGGTCTGTTGCAAACTTTTGCTACAACGATTAAGAGTGTTTAATCTAATGTGAAATCACCTGAAAAGTCCATTGGTGGCATCAGAAAGTCATATATAAAATGCAGTAATAAACTCACAAGAGGTGTTTAATGAAATCCAAGATGACGGAGAAATATCAAGCAAGTTGTATACATGCACCACGAAAATCCAAGGATAGCCAACCTCACAATATCGACCACAACCAATCACAATGTAAACAAACACATAACCTCTACCTCCAGTGAGGTTGTCAAAGTTGGCCATCCTTGGATGTTCACGGTGCATGCATACATATTGCTCGATATTTCTCCGCCATCTTGGATTTCATGTTTCAAGTTTGCAACAGACCCATTATCGACATTTTTCTTCAAATTAAAATAATTAATAAAATTGCATCATTTCTTAAGAGAAGAGATACCCTCTAAACGCCAGATTCACAACAGTTTTTCAATAAAAAATCACGATGCAATGGAAGGAAATAAAGCGAGCAAGAGGAACGACGCATGCTACTGCAATCCGAGTTTTTTTTTTTTTTCATTTATTCTTTAGGTTACTTTTTTCCGGCGCGGCGATGTTATTTCTGACTCACGGCAGTCTCTAGTTTACTTCACTCGTGTTTGATTTCTGCTGAGTCACTCTTTCCCGACCATTCCCTGTAATCACGGTCAAAAATGGAAAATTAATCAAACTATTGTCAGAGTAGCCATAGACGAGCAAAAGCGCACACTCAAAGGGTTCAAAGTTGTTTTTAATGAATTACAGTAATGATGGATCGAGGTTTGAAAGAAAAGACGTGGAAATCCTGAGGAAAGCATGAACGTTTTCTTTCACACTATGGAAATGCACGATCAATGCCCTGGTAAAAATGTTCCATGACCAATTTTACATAGAAATAGATTTCCATGGAAATTGTTCTAATTTCCACGGAAACCGAGTATTTTTCCATGGAAATCACGCATGTTTCCATAGAAATTGGTGTGTTTTCCATGGAAATCGATGTAGTTTCTATGGAAAAATACTTGGTTTCCATGGAAATCAGAGCAATTTCCATGTAAAATTCGTCATGGAACATTTTTACCAGGGTGTCGTACCGTTCAAAATTGCAGGGTTTGAACCCTATTCCCTTAAAACCATTGAAAATACACTCAGAGAATTATTCTTTAATTCAAGGTGTATTTCGTTTGTGTTAAGGAAATTGCACAGTGAAATATTGACTAAAGAGAAATTCCTTTAACCCAAGGAAAATGTCTGCTGCAACATGTAAAAGATTCCTTGTTGTGACAGTGCAAAATATTCTCCTTCATGCAACAGAACTTTACTTCGCGCAAGGAAAACTATCACAAGTAAACGTGTTTCCTTGTTTTTAAAGAAGTGATTTCTCTCAGGAAAGTTTTGGGTGTTAAAGGTTTTTTACGTGTTTCAATCTTTTTTTAATGAAGAGTTTCAAAACATTGGTCAGACGTGTACCTGAAACTTACATCTTGTTAGAAGAAAAGAGCACAGTCGGTGAGTTGGACACACACATCATGTCAGACAACTTCTTAGAGTCTGGTTCGGGTAGGCCACCTGCAGCGCTTAAATTCACTCAGATAAAAGTTATGCGGGTTGCCTACCTTCAAAAGTAGACTGCTGTTATTTTTAACCCCAACTTTAAACTTTTAATTTTTCCGCGAGCAATGACTTTTGAGACATATCATTTTCGATGAAACTTGGGCTTTCTGGCACAGGTTTGTGAAGTGTTTTAAAATATGCCGCTGAATCAAAACAAGATAGAAGCGAGCGGAATTTTTTGAAAAGAACAAACGGGCATATAAAAACGTTTTCAGCAAGTTTCAAAAACCCTCTTTTAGCATGCTTGTTTTACCTTGGTAAATTTGCTGATTCGCGTATTTTGAGCTGGTGAGTGGTGATGGCCTGAAATTTCATTTTATTTTTTTGTTCGTTGCGTAATTTTGGCGTCTCTCCATTGTTCGCACTGAAAAAAAAATAAGCTAAATTTGACTAATTTCTAATTAAAAGTATGGACACCACTTAAAAACTGTTAGTCTGACTATTTGAATTAGTAAAATTAACACCGTGCCGTGTTAATGCAACTATTTTTTCACTATTTTAAAGAGTTAAACTAATAGTTTTAAGTGGTGTCCATACTTTTGACTAATTCAGCGATTTTTTTTTTTTTCAGTGCGGCAACGGTGTTGGCAAACTCAAAATTTTTGACAGTCAAGAATTGCACGCGAAGAGAAAACGGTTGCTTTGATTACTTGCGGATATACGCCACTACTTATCTCGAACGGGGCTCTTGCAAACTTTTGGCTATAGGGAATTGAAGAATTGATTTTTGCATAAAACATGTACAAATGACGATGAGTACACTAAAAAAGCACGAAATTTACTCTCAGAATCGGGCATAATGGCGGTTCGACGCAGGTATCATGGGAGATTCCTATCTATTTTGAGACGTATCTCTATGTTTCCGTAGAAAAAGTGACAAATTAGACAGGACTCTCCCATGATAATCGTTTTCCGTCTTTACAGCTTATTTTAAAGCTTTCATTGAAATTTATACGTTTAAATGACACGGTATAAGTGTTTTCTGTAATATGGCTCTGGCAAACTTTTGCTATCGTGGATTGAAGAGATGATTCTTGCATAAAAACCTGTAAAAATGACGATGAGTACACTAAAAAAGCACGAAATTTACTCTCAGAATCGGGCATAATGGCGGTTCGACGCAGGTATCATGGGAGATTCCTATCTAATTTGAGACGTATCTCTATGTTTCCGTGGAAAAAGTGACAAATTAGACAGGACTCTCCCATGATACCTGCGATGAACCGCCATTACGATCTTGCCGTCATAGCAGTTACGCGGGTTTATTACAAGATTTTAGACTTTATTGATGTGATTTTCGTGATTTTTGCTGGTTTTTACATCGAACTGGACATCAAACTTTTGCTTACAGCAAAAATTTCAAAGAGCCCCGTTATTGAACATACGCTAAAGTACACATTTGAGGAACGTCAACACCTGCAAACGTACTTCAGGAATTGGTACCCCGAGAGTTTCAGTTTTCAGTTTCAGTTTTTTACTGGATTTTAGACACACTTACTGTGATTTTCCTGATTTTCGGTGGTTTTTACATCAGATTGGACTAATTCAATTGCTTACAGCAAAAGTTTGCAAGAGCTCCAATTCTTGACTGCCAAAACTATTGCTTTTGATAAAACACACAAGAAAAACGTGAGGTTTGAGACTGACTGCTCTTCCGGGGCACCGCATATGTAATTTTCAATGGGAAAACGACCTTACGAGCGTAACTGTCGTTTTGGTGGGCTTTTAATCGCCGACAAGGCGCAGGGTTCTCAAAACGTCACATCTGCTCTTCCAGGGCACCGCATATGTAATTTTCAATGAGAAAACGGACTTACGAGCAGACCTGCCTTTTTCGTGGGCTTTTAATCGCAGAAAAGGCGCAGGGTTCTTAAAACGTCACATCTGCTCTTCCAGGGCACCGCATATGTAATTTTCAATGAGAAAACGGACTTACGAGCAGACCTGTCTTTTTCGTGGGCTTTTAATCGCAGAAAAGGCGGAGGGTTCTCAAAACGTCACATCAGCTCTTCCAGGGCACCGCCAATGTAATTTTCATGCGAAAACGGACTTACGAGCAGACCTGTCGTTTTGGTGGGCTTTTAATCGCAGAAAAGGCGCAGGGTTCTCAAAACGTCACATCTGCTCTTCCAGGGCACCGCATATGTAATTTTCAATGGGAAAACGGACTTACGAGCAGACCTGTCTTTTTCGTGGGCTTTAAATCGCAGACAAGGCGCAGCACAGTGCTTTGACCTAATGGGAGATACGGACAAAAGTCATAACTTTTTAACGAAAGCAGATAAAGACTTGAAACTTGGGCAAAATGTAGGTAATTTATTAAGCTAAACACTGGGAAAGTTACAATTTTGAACGGTATCTCGAAGGGGGGCAGGAGGGCCGCAGAATCATCAAGAAACTACAAGCATTATTTTGACGCCTTTTTCTGTCATAGTAAAATACCTTTTTTTCTATCGGTTTACTTGACGAATTGGTGGGATGGTATCAAAAATATATTTAGGCTAAGACAATGAATTACTACACGTATATACATTATTTTTCTCGAAAGAGGGATGATCATAGGGCCTAGAAAAATCTCACGGTACCTCCTGCCAATGTACATGCCACTTCAATCTGGAAAACACTGTTGAATTGCAACTCCTTTTTTTTTTTCTTTTTTTTCTGTCGGACTGAACAAATAAAAACTATACTACTAGTTATCAAAAATCAGATATCCTTGCTGAGGATGCAACTGGATTATTTATTAGATAAAACATAATGTGAGCTTCGTAGTTAAACAACGAGCTCAAAAAAAAAAAAAAAAAAAAAAAAAAAAAAAAAACTCACCAAATGAGTTTGATAACAACGATAAAAATATGTGAAGTATTTAAAAAAAAAAAACGTGAACAAAGCGTAAACGACTTCTCTAATTATTAAGGAAAGTAAAATTTAGTCTTCCTTTAAAGAAATTGAAACAAATTATGTAATAAATATATATTGATTCAATTGTAGCGAGAGTGTTGAGGCGCGAACGTGGATGTATGTGGCGAGGCGACTGTAATCACACAACTTCAACCTTCACCTATTGAGTTTCACCATTGCGGCAATGCATTGTCAAATGAAATTAAAGGGTTTTTTACGGCCTTTTCTCAGGCAGTAGAGTAAAATAATTCTCTCCTAGATTAATCCGTATTTATTCTAAAAGTATCAAAATGTCAAACATATTGTAGATACTTTCCATTTTGCATCCTCCTTTTCAATTGCAAAAATACGAGGGTGGATTTTAAAGTAAGTTTATCTATTTTTTTCCTCAGAAACTATCAATGCCAGAAAAAAAACAAACCCAGCGTTAAAACGTACGTACTTTCAGCTTTCTAACGAGCTTTAGATTTTCAAATTTGACAAACACTTTGCGGAGATATCGTGAATTTTCCCCACCCGTCTCTCCTTCAAACGTGCCAACCTTTTCACGCTCTACAGAAGACTGCGAGTTTCGGCAGGCGATGCGCTTATCTCCGGATCAGACATCTCAATAACACCTGAGTGCATGTTTTTAACTGGATAGACTACTCTTCTACTGATGAAATGATCCAATTTGTATTGATCTTCAAACTTTCGGTCAATACTGAAAGTGCAATCATCATTAATTGAAGCTGGATTAGCAGCTTGCGTCAAAACCTGGCTCAGGAGTAAAGGGAAAGAATTTTACGACGGCTGTTTACAGAAATTGTTGCACCGATTTGAAAAATTCAAGAATCTAGCGATTGGCTGTGTCAAAAAATGAGGTGAGATGCCTCACAACAATGTTATAACTTGTTTCAATAAAATAATAGCTCTATTTTACTTTTTCAAATTCTTCAACTCATGTTTTCTGTGAAGCTCCGCAGCGCGTAAAAGGTGGGCACGTTTGAAGGAGAGGCGGGAAAATCCACGATATCTCCGCAAAGCGTAAGCCAAATTTGAAAAACTGTAGCTCGTTAAAAAGCTGAGAGTATGTACGTTCCAACGCTGGTTTTGTTTTTTTTTCTAACATTAATAGTCTCTGAGAAAAAAATAGGTAAACTTACTTTAAAATCCACTCTCGTACCTCTAAGTTGCCAAAATATAACACTTGTAAATTCGTGAGTTAATTATTATAGCATGTCATCGTTAAATCCTGAAGATGTTCATTCTGCTTTATTTACTCGTCAAGTTCAGTTTTGTAATGCAGCATTAATTATTTCAGTATCAAGTAGGCTGTTTATTAGGTACCTATAGCCAAGATGTTTCGAAGAAAATACTCTGCCTCTTCTCTTATTTCTATCAGTTCTTTATTCTGATTTAAGAACATTCACTTCGCAATTTAAAGAAGTGAGAATCACAAGAGGGATTATTAAGCAATAGAATCGTACAAGACGCCTTTGTTACCACAACTCATTGTTTCATTAAGGTCTCAAGCCCTTATTGCTCTCTATACCAACTAATTCAGAAGAATTATGAATATTACTATGAGCTCAGGTTAAACACGATTTTAAGGGAGTATAGTAAAACCGGCACATTTCAAACTATCGCTGTGAGATTATGCGCAAGTTTGCGCAAAATCTGAAAAAATATTCTGAATCCTCATAGTTTGGGCTACAAAATATGTGAAAATGGGGGCGTTATAATTCGTTATATTTTTTATACACGTCTCCAAACATTTTGAATAATTAAAAAAACCGGCAAATTTAACCTTTTTTTCCAAAATAGCTTTAATAAGCGAACTATTTCAATTAAATAAGTGAACAAACTTATTTTCTTGAAGAAATAACTTATCGGAAGTGGAGAGATCCGTAGTTGTTGTTATTCCGACATTTGTCTTCGTGATCTGACTCATCTTGGGTAGCGCCACTGCGTAACTCAAATGCGCGTCGCCGAATCTGAAGCAACGATCTCTTATCTTCCCATTGTCGCCACAGCCGTTGATTTTGCAATTAAAGAAAACCAATGCCGGAAACTTACCCATTGGTTACCCACCTTTCCATTAGAAAAGTCCAAAAAACCCTACAAGATGGTCGGTTTTTTGACTTTTGTCCACAGGTCGCTGCACTGTGCGCAGGGTTCTCAAAACATCACATCAGCTCTTCCGGGGCACCTCCAATGTAATTTTAAATGGGAAAACGGACTTACGAGCAGACTTGTCTTTATTGTGGGCTTTTAATCGCAAACAAGGTGCAGGGCTCTCAAAACATCACCTCTGCTCTTCCGGGGCACCGCATATGTAATTTTCAATGGGGAAACGGACTTACGAGCAGACCTGTCTTTTTCGTGGGCTTTTAATCGCTGACAAGGCGCAGGGCTCTCAAAACGCCCCCTCTGCTCTTTTGAGGCACCGTCAATGTAATTTAAATGGGAAAACAGACTAAAGAGCAGACCTGTCGTTTTGGTGGACTTTTAATCGCTGACAAGGCGCAGGGCTCTCAAAATGTCCCCTTTGTTCTTCCGAGGCACCGTCAATGTAATTTTAAATGGGAAAACGGACTTTCGAGCAGACCTGTCTTTTTTGTGGGCTTTTAATCGCAAACAAGGTGCAGGGCTCTCAAAACATCCCCTCTGCTCTTCCGGGGCACCGCATATGTAATTTTCAATGGGGAAACGGACTTACGAGCAGACCTGTCTTTTTTGTGGGCTTTTAATCGCAAACAAGGTGCAGGGCTCTCAACACATCCCCTCTGCTCTTCCGGGGCACCGCATATGTAATTTTCAATGGGGAAACGGACTTACGAGCAGAGCTGTCTTTTTCGTGGGCTTTTAATCGCTGACAAGGCGCAGGGCTCTCAAAACGTCCCCTCAAGTATGAATCCAGTTTTATTTGACGTTTCCAAAACGAGTAAAAACATTTTTGAGGCAAGATACATGATGCTATCAGGGTAATGCTCCGTCCAATGCCTTTCGGCTTGAATGCAGGTTCTCATAACTTCACAACTCATTCCAAAAAGTTGTTTATAGTAACGACGTATTTTGTGAGTAGGCGCACTCGCCCACACGCACGCACGCGTACCGATGTACGCTCGCGGCGAGCACAAGCGGCATTATGGAACTCGCATTGCGAGTGCGAGACTCCAAGTATCGTTAAAAAAAAAAAAAAAAAAAAAAAAAAAAAAGGCCCGCATTCCCAGAGACAAATCAAAGTTTTATTGGTCCCCTAAACTGCAGTTATAATTACCTTCAAAACACTTTCTCGCACAAAAAAACATAGATATAGTCTCGTGTATGCGAATTAAGTACTGGTTGATACTAGCTCCATGCATAACTGTTCTGACGCCACTCGACAGCAATGTTATACCTACCAATAAGGCATCGCAAACACCACACAATGGATCCAAACAGGAATTTTTTGTGGACATAAAACGTCTGGTTTTAGTTCTTTTGTTCACTATGTCCCATTTGAGGGAATAAATTTGACATGATGTCTTATGCAAGGAAAAATCAGAAAGAAAAAATACTTTGGTAGATCTGAAAAAAACCTTTGACAGAAAAATGACCCAGAAAATGACTTTGGTTGGGCTAACCCTATCTTTCCTTTGCCTAGCAAAATAACCTCTTTAGTTTAGTTAGGCGTACCAAATCTTTGGTAAGGCTTTTTCAGCGCTACCAAAGCGGTTTTTCTGTTCCTTTTTTTGTGGATTCTCAAATAAATAAATAAATAAATAAATAAATAAATAAATAAAAAAAGGTTTATAGAGGGGCTATTTTCCATTCAATAGGGCTAAAAATTGATTGAAATTTGTAGGGTCCATACTGACGGGGCTTTTTCATCCCAAAAATTGGTAGAAAAAAGTGGCATTTTCTGTTGCTGAAAGGATTTCAATGAAGTTTTGAGAAAATTTATTCCGATCAAAGACAACGATTGCATGCTTCCACTTATAAATCTTGAAAAACTCAAAAAATGCTTTTAAAATAAATAATTGGGCCCAATAAAAATAAAAATAATTGGGCCCAAACCGCAAACCCTCATTCCGTTTTTCCGCTTTGTTGTTTTAATATTCGTTTTGTTAACTAATTTAAGAAAATTTCTTGCTTTCGGTTCGTTATGATTTACTTTTGTTTTTAAAGTTGTAAATTTTGACGAGTACGTGAAACTACGCGTTGACATGTTCCTAGATTAATCACTGAATATGGGCGAACACCCGAAATGATCATTTGATTCATAATCATTTGTAAGCACCTTTGGCTTTATTCTATAATAATTAATCTCTATAGTCTAAAAAATGCTCATTTTGGCAGGATTTATAGCAGCAGGAGTGAGGCACAAATTAAAATCCTAGAATACATTTTAATGTTGAGTTTTGATGTGAGGAAATCCATCGTACCGGAAAAATTGGACTTTTTGCGGATTTCTGAAAATTCCGATCTTGTATGCCTCTTTGCCTCTCCTTCGGATGTGCCTCATGAGTCGTGGTCAGTGGCGTAGCCTGTCATCTGGCAACAAAGTAACTGCTCCACTTAAACTCATTAAATAAATCGAATTTTCTTTGTGCACTGTGCACGTCCCCTGAATTCGATCTTTCACATGAGTTTAAATGGACAGAATACGTTGTTGCCAAATTGCACGCGACGCCGCTGGTCGTGGTGTACATAAGCTTTAACTGTATTACTTTTCCTGGTGAAAATAGGGTTCTTTGCTCGTGAAATGCGTTACATCGAAATCTCCTCCACATAAACCTATGTAAAAAAAAATGGATCCTAGGGTGATTCTATCAAACCTCCAGATAATCGATACTTTAGCATACGTTCAAATGAAAGAAAAACGATAATCTATTGCTTGCTCACGACTAGCTGCGCCACAGCTAGATCCACAGTGCGTCGTTGCCTTTTTGGAAAGTGCCAAAGGATCGGAGAAAGCTTTTCGATGCATGAACAAAAGAGGACGAACAGCCCTGAGTCCGGTCTGGTCTGGTCCGGCCCGCGATCCACGATCCGCGAATCGCATTGTTCGTAATGCGTTCGGACTTCGATTCTGCGGCGGGAAAATAATCGACTTTAACAAGCGACTAATATACTCGCGCGACTGATAACAAAACGTCTATTGCTCAATGCTCCTTTAATGTCTTGTGCATTGCGTCTTGTCTTGCCGCCATGTGCCAGCGCCTTGCCACGGGCATGCACTATCGCGAAATGCATTATGGGATGCAAGGCCTGAGATCTTCGAGACATAAGCGGCGCCGCGCCGCGCCGCGGCCGCGACGCGACGCGACGTACTGCAGTATGGACGTACATCGCGTCACAACGAGATTCTTCTGCGAGCATATCGAGCTGAAATCGATCACCGTTTAAAGGTTTTGATAGATAAAATATGCCATTTTAAGCATATATACATAGAGATTGTTTTCAAAATCAAACGTCGTCCATATTTGCCAGATTTAGCGTGATTTTTATCAACGGCTTATACACAATCTGGAAACGCTGCATTTTGTCCATTTAAACCCATGTAAAATATCGATTCAAAGGAGTGCAAATGAGCATCTCCGGTGAAATTAATTCGACCTTTGCACGGAAAAAAAAACTACGGTGAAAATAACCATACGGATGCCTGATTTTGGCACCTGCTAGATGTTATTGTAATGTAACCAGAAGTATAGTATGTTTTGACTAGGTACTAGGTGATGTCACCTGATTGCATGTCGAATTTACTCAAAGTATCGGTAAATGTACCATACTTCTGGTCAAGTTTACCATAACATTTTGCAGGTGCCAAAATCAGGTATCCGTATGGTTATTTTCAGTAATCTTTTTTTTCCGTGTGTCATGCGTTTAAATAGAAGAAATTTACTGTTGCCAGATAGCGCGCGACATCAATGACTTCGAGCCATTGGCAGAGGCGCCACGTGTACTTGGCGACACTGCATTTCGTCCATTTAAACCCACGCAAAATATCATTTTGAGGAATCGCACAGTGCACCTCCAATAGTTCCATATTTGCCAGATTTAGCGTGATTTTTATCAACGGCTTATGCGCAATCTGGAAACGCTGCATTTTGTCCATTTAAACCCATGTAAAATATCGATTCAAAGGAGTGCAAATGAGCATCTCCAGTAAAATTAATTCGACCTTTTTCATGCGTTTAAATAGAAGAAATTCACTGTTGCCAGATAGCGCGCGACATCAAAGACTTCGTTCCATTGGCAGAGGCGCCACGTGTACTTGGCGACACTGCATTTCGTCCATTTAAACCCGAGCAAAATATCGATTTGATGAATCGCACAGTGCACCTCCAATAGTTCGACCTTTTTAATGCATTTCTATGGACAAAATTAAGGGTCACCAGATAGCACGCGACGTCACGGTCCATTTCGGTTCAGTCGAAAGTTAAAACTAAAGCTATTGAAATACTCACGTTGATTTGTAAATGAGCATCTAGCGTGATTTTTCAAAATAAAAAATAGTCGACTCAATACTGAGCAGTACTCACCTGAAACAAACAAACAAAAGAAGGAAATAAATAAACTAATCTTTTAACAATTGAATATGGCGATAGACGATATATGAACAACAATTGTGAATAATGGTGATTCATCAATACATATCAGTACTAATAAATAAGCGAATATTATATTCTTGAATAGTAACCTCACAGAATAGCTTTTCAGAAACTATTCGTACATTATTTTATCGTTAGTCCTGTCAATAGATTGTTCTTTTTATATATTATTAATCAATCATTCACCAACTTACAATAAGATAGAAACTACATTTACGATGGACACACGCATTGGGAATAACAAGAGCTAATGAGTAATGAATACAGTTTTGCAGAAGCTATTCTGTGATAGTCCTTTTGTTTCCTATTCAAAAACAATATCTGCCCAACACTGCAACTATATACTAGAGGAAGAGACCAAGTATAATAATCAACAAGGCGCAAAAATGGTGATTCACAACTGTTTCATACAAATAGATGATTGCGCGAGGGGTACTAGCTACTGTCAATTTTTCTTTTGTCAAAAATCGTTGTTTAGTGTCAGTTGGTTTACTGTCAAATTTTTAACAGTCAATGTTGTCTTATGTCACGTTGTCTTGTGTCAATTGGTCTTGTGTCAATTGCTTTAGTGTCAATATATTCTCAGGTCACGTCGTCTTGTGTCAAATTGTTTACTGTCAAATCTTTTAGTGTCAATGTTATCTTGGGTCACGTTGTCTTGTGTCAGGTCTTGCATTGTCAAATCGTTAAAATACAACGTCGACTTGTGTCAAGTTATCTTGTGACAATGTGGACTTGTGTCACGTTGTCTTGTGTCAAACGATCTTGTGTCAAATTGTTTCTAGTCAATGTCGTC
The DNA here is from genome assembly GCA_011764245.1 of Trialeurodes vaporariorum. Taxonomy (NCBI): domain Eukaryota; kingdom Metazoa; phylum Arthropoda; class Insecta; order Hemiptera; family Aleyrodidae; genus Trialeurodes; species Trialeurodes vaporariorum. The sequence continues at coordinate 6,067,451 of VMOF01000320.1, read as the reverse complement.
TTGTGTCACATTTTCTTTTGTCAATTGTTTTTCTGTCAACTCTTTTAAAGTCAATGTTGTCTTGTGTCACGTCGTCTTATGTCAAATTGTTATTTGTCAGTTCGTTTATTGCCAATGTTGTCTAGCGTCACGTCGTCTTGTGTCAATTTTTTAATTGTCAATTAGTTAATCATCATTGCTTTCTTAAGTCGCGTCGTCTTGTGTCAAATCTTTTAATGTCAAATTTTTAACCGTCAAAGTTGACTCCTTCAAGGTGTCTTGCGTCAATCATTGCCATGTGTAGTGCTAATACAGGGTGTAACAGATGTATCCCCCCTTGTCTAACTTTTGAACGAGTTGAGATAAATTATTGCGGTTTGGACCATTCTTCATAATTTTAGTTGAACTTTATTTTTTTGGGGGTCAAAATCCCCCACCCCCCCTAGGGGGCCCCCCAGGGGGGCTATCTCAAAAATTTCAAATAGCAACCCCTATCTTGTGATACATCGTTTGAAAGGGCGTAAAATTCCAAGACTTTTGGCGCAAACCAAAGGTCGATATCGTTTTTCGTTTTCGATATATCGAAAGTCAAAGTTCGACTTTCACCCATTTTCAAAAAATCAGAACTCCTATTTAAAAAGTCGGAATTTAAAAAACTAGGGGTCTAAAATACTTTAAAAAATAAGTACTTTTCAGAAAAAAATACGGTTTTGCCATAAATTTGGTCAAAGTTTGGTTTTAGAGCCCCCCAACAGTTGTCAAAAAAATTGCCCCTCAAGGGGTCCATCTCAGAAATTCCGAGGCACGACCCCTATCGAGTGATACATTACTCAAAAGAGCGCATTAAACTGAGCATTTTGGCGCAAACCGCAGGTCGATACCGTTTTTAGTTTTCGATACATCGACATTTGACAATGGGTGAAGACCCAACTTTGCCATTCGATATATCGAAAACTAAAAACGGTAACGGTAACGGAAACTTTTTTTTTCGGGGTCTCAACATAACACCGATTACATGGACCGTACGTTGACAGATGAGAAACGTCGTTTAGAATTTTGCCTAGCGAATCCGAAGCATCGAAATTGCACCAGTCAACGTATGGTCCTTGTTGGATGGTGCTCCTTCATGCTCCCTATATGTTAATTTCTGTTAAGCTCCGAAAAAAAAAGTCAGCCACCGCGCGCAAGGCCACTATGAGTTCCATGAAGTTGGCTTGGTCATGAAAAGCACTAATTATGGGACTTAAACCAATAATTAGTGCTCAATTGGTGCTTTTTAGTCCTTTTTTCCGAAAGTTCGCCGGCCCTGAACTTTCCGCGTAATCGGTGAAAAACCGAATACCAAGCTAACTTCAGGCTGGCTGTGTGAACTTTTTTAATTACATTTCAGTGCTATCGGCAATAGTCTAGGCGTTTTGGGCTTAATTAATGCCTCCTAATTCTGTTTAGAAATGTAAAAAATACCCAAAACTTTTGAAGATGCAGCCGGATAACCAAAATGGCGCAGGCAGGTGGCTTTGCAACTCAAGGCTCGTGCAATGTGGCAACAATGGATTTTCTCCATTTGAAACTTTGTAAAATACTCGATTCTTTGGTGAGGCGCTGTACTTCACCTGGTCTCGATAATTTTACATAGATTTAAGTGACAAAAGAGCACGGTTGCCAGATTGAACGAGTCCCCGCGCCCATGGGCTGTCGCACAGTTTTGCTGTAAGCGATCTAATGAACGATTTAAAGGGAAAACCCGGTGAAAATAACGATGATAACACTAAAGCTCAGGTAATTCACTCCATAACTCATTGAATGCTTATAAATTGCTCGAGAGTGATGGCGGCGTGTGATACTAACAAATGGGAGAATACCATTTCAAGTTTTTCACTTTCTTTATGCTGACATGAGGAAGGTTCTCAGAGTGGGGACTGGGGATCCACATAGATTACTGGAGGCAATGAAGGACCCCCTTTCAGCGGCGAAAAAAGTTTAAAAATTAATTCAAAGACCTCCTCCTAATCTTAAAGCACAAAATATCATTTGTTTCGTCAACTGAAAATCATTTTTGGGCCCCCAACTCCCCCTCAAAATAGTCCCCAAGCATAAATAACCAAGTTTGTGCAAAAAGGATCGTAAAATCTCCGGAAAAATTCTGGAACAGGCGTACTGTAGGTCAAACAACTCAAATTTGATGATTGCAGGAGCCCCATGTCACTCTGAGAGTGAAAACGGGGTCGATGGGGAGGACGACGAACGTGTCATCGCAATTTGGGCCTCTGATAGACCAAGATAAGACTTCATATATTTGACACAGCCGGCGAAAACGAATTGAGTATGAGTAAGCATCTTCATTGGTCCCACCAGACGTCTAACTTGGGCTCCAAAGAGAGCGAGAGGAGATGTGAGGGGGAGGCCGGAGGGGTGTCCAAAGTAGATCCTGCTCCCCAGAAACATCGGATGAGGTAAAAATTGGCGAAAAATCGACGAAAATATAGCGGTTTGCTGGGTCAGTAAGAGCGAATTTGAAGAACCCAGGACTCCCTGGAGCCCTAGCTGCGTTACTCTAAAAGGTGGGGTGCCACGGCAAAAAATGTCATGCTAAAGCAAAAGATAAACCAAGAAATGGGGCTGTAGAATTTTTTGTCGTGGTACCCCCGGGGCCCCATTCTCCTCCTTTAAGAGTGACGAAGAGTATAGGAGAGTCATGAGACCATGACATTCGAGCTGTTACCTCGTAAACCGCTATCTAGCATTTTTTTCGGAGTTTTTACGACAGTTTTTACTTCATCCGATATTTCTGGGGGGCAGGACCTACTTTCGCCCCCCCCCCGTACTTCTCCTCTCGACCTCTCTGGATACCGAGTTAGCCGTCTGGTGGGACCAATGGGGCAGTTGCAAGGGTCTGAAATGTTGTGTTTTTTATCAAGAAAATGAAAGTCCTTAATATGAGCTGAGGACAAAGATGCCTTTGGTTTCTTATTAAGTCCCATTGCTCCGAAGATGAGATTTTGGCCCAAAATACATTATTTCAAATAGGGATTCCACGTAGTGACATCACTACACACACGATGTTTTACAATTTTACACGTGTGTATCTCCAAAACCGGGATACTTAGGAAAAAACCAAAGGCACCATTGTTTTCAGCTCATCAAAAACTACCATTTCCTTTATAAAAAACACAAAATTTCAGACCCTTGCAACTGCCCCATTAAGATGCTTACTCATCTTTAATCGGTTTTCGCCGGCTGCGTCAAATCTATGAAATCTTATCTTGGTCTATCAGAGGCCCAAATTGCGATGACACGCCCCCCCCCCCCAGCGTTTATTTGTCAAATGTGAGCTTTTTGACCCAAAATACGCCTGTTTTAGAATTTTTCCGTAGATTTTACGATCAGTTTTGCACAAAGTGGTTTTTTTTATGCTTGGAAGCTATTCTGAGGGGGAGTTGGGGGCCCGAAAATGATTTTCAGTTGACAAACCAAATGTCATCTTGTAATACAGGATTATGAGTATCAATCTGACTCAATATTTGAACTTTTTCCGTTTTTAAAGCGGGGATCCCCAATTGCGAAAAGAGGTCGATCCCCTCAAAAACTCTCTTAAAAAATAGTCGGGAGGCTTTGAAACCCCAAAATTTGAATTTGAACCACTGACATAAGACAACGTGGCAGAAGACGACATTGACACTTAAACAATTGACACAGAACAAATTGACACAAAACAACGTTGACAGTCAAAACTTTGCCACAAGACGACGTGACACAAAACAACATTGACAATTAACGAACTGACATAAGCCAATCTGACACAAGACGACGTGACACAAGATAACATTTACTTTAAACGATTTGACAGAAAAACAATTGACACAAGACAATGTGACACAAGACAACGTTGACTAGAAACAATTTGACACAAGATCATTTGACACAAGACAACCTGACACAAGGCAACATTGACACAAGACAACGTTTTCTGACACAAGAAAAATTGACAGTAGCTAGTACCCCTCGATTGCGCAGCGAAAAAGACTGAGTATACTACTAACGGATGGGATACCCTTATGATACAAGAAGTTACAAAAATCCTGTGTCAACGACTCGATGCAAACTGCATTGCAGAAATCAAAAGGAAAGAAAAGGAAAGGAATTCAAGGAAAAGAAAGGAAAGGAGAGGAGAGGAAAGAAAAGGTAGGAGTGTAGAGGTGAGAAGAGGAGAGGAAATGAAATGAAAGAAAAGGAAAGGAAAGGAAAGGAAAGGAAAAGGAAAAAAAAGCTCCTCTTGAAAAGTAGGAAACAATTCTTCTTGCCAAAGAATGCAAACAGATGAATAGTTGAGGAAATATCATGCGTGACGGACGAACAGACAGACAGACAGACAGACAGACAGACGGACATTTTTTGGGATATGGTTTTTTGGGTTCCTGGAGTCATCAAATGTCAAGAAATGGAGCTAACTCAATTTTCAAATTTTTCATGATTACAATACTTTCTCTACCCTATGGGGAGTGAGAAAGTAAAAGTGCATTGTTTTCACGTGTAATGCGGGTTGCCGGGTTGCGTCAGATCATAGACGTAAAACTTATGCAACTGCTTGAAATATTATACTAATCTCCGCTAATACGTCATCATTATCGTCGCTTCACTTTTTAAGAACTTCCATCAAGTTAACGATTGGATTTCGGGAGTTTTTAGTGTCACCGCGTATACTTCTTTTTTTTGTTTTTTGTTTTTTGTTTTGTTTTTGTTATTTTTTTTACGAAAGAAATTATCGCCAAGGGGAGAGAAATCCCCTGAGAGGATAACTGTCCGGAAGATAAGTCTGCGGTAATCATCGGGTTAGAATCTGACACGACGTAACCGAGGATCGATCCTGCGTATTTAAAAAAAAAAAAAAAAAAAAAAAAAAAAAAAAAAAAAAAACTAATTCATTAGTGATGCGCGATAAAAAAAAAAAAAAAAAAAAAAAAAAAAAAAAAAAAAAAAAAAAAAACAAGCAGGGAAAATTCCAACACGCAGGTGTTGGAAAAGCGTGCCACTAAAGTCTGAACAGCTTTAATGCTTTTGCTAGCAATGATAATAATTAGACAGCATTCAACATGGAGCTGATCTCGAGAAAATTGAGTCCAAAGTTGAAGAGCTAGCATTTAAACAAAAAACTTGGAATTACTTACGTTTTGATTTCATTCAACTACCGTGTTGTGTTTTTGCATTTCAACACCGGAAAAGTGGAATTTACTACGTAGGAAAGGTTCTTAATTTTTAGCGTTTAAAGTGACTTGGTTCCTTTCTTCTTTTTTTTTGGCATAATCACGAAAAACGAAACTCTAAGAGAAACCAAACGGCAGAGTTGGTTTACACTGTTGATTATTTTAAAATCCGTTAATCCGGACTTAAGTCCGTTCCCAATTCTATAAAAGGAACCAGTGGCGGCTCGTGCAATGTGGCAACAGTGGAATCCCTCCATTTAAACCTATGTAAAACAATCGATCTTCAGGAGGTGCAATGCACCCCCAAGATATCGATACTTTTGCATAGGTTTAAATGGTAAAAAAGCATGGTTGCCAAATCGCACGAGCCGCCACTGAAAGGAACCAAGTCGGAGTTGGTTCCTTACGTGACTCGGATTAAGGTTTAACCTAATCAGCCAAAGGAACCAAGTTCTCATTTTATTTCATCATATGGACAGTGACATCAATGAGGCTCACCAGCTCACTTTTACCTGGAATTTTGACGGGAAATAGTTGTTATTACAGAAGAAGCACTTGTTGCTTCGAGATTCAGTATTGCTAGCTCTATCAATCAATAACTCAATTTTATCAAAAATGTCACTCGGTTCTTTTGTGACAAGTGCTGTCCAATTGAGCTTGTTTGGTGAGAAATTATGAAAAAAATAAATTTAGATCAGATGTATCTGTAAGGAGATGGGTGTCCGGAAGTTTCGGCGCGAAAATTTCGGCGCCGGAAACCTCGGCGCAAAAATTTCGGCGCGGGGAAATTTCGGCGCGGGGATATCTCGGCGCACGGAAATCTCGGCGCCTGATTTTTTTTCAAGTGGTAAAGTTAAGTAACGTCGAGTGTAGTTAGTACTTGGATTGATTATGGGGAGACCGTTTTTTCAAGCTGTAAAGTTAAGTAACGTCAAGCGTAGTTAGTACTTGGATCGATTATGGGGAGACCGTTCTTTTTCTTCAGTAAAATCATAATATTTTCAACTTTTCCTTCACACTTATCCAGGCTTAGGAGTGGCCAAGAGTTTTTTTTAAGGGGGGACCCCCCCCTAAAGAACACTCTTGGGCGTGTTTAAAAAGTTTTTGTGATGGGTGTAAATGGCCCTTTGTCAATTTTTTAAAAATGTGCTCAAAGAGAATGAATAAATGATAAATATGTGGCATATAAATAGGTATTGCGGGTGTATACTGCCCTTGTCGAATAAATTAGAGACAATTTAATATTGTAAGTTGTGAGCAATTCCTCGAAGAAGATTCCTCATTTTGAAGGAAAAGTTTAAAGCATTATGAATTTTCTGAAGAAAAATAACGGTCCTCCCATAATCGATCCAAGTACTAACTACGCTCGACGTTACTTAACTTTACAGCTTGAAAAAAAAACGGTCTCCCCGTAATCGATCCAAGTACTAACTACACTCAACGTTACTTACCTTTACCGCTTGAAAAAAAATCAGGCGCCGAGATTTCCGTGCGCCGAGATCTCCCCGCGCCGAAATTTCCCCGCGCCGAAATTTTTGCGCCGAGATTTCCGGCGCCGAAATTTCCGCGCCGAAACTTCCTAGATTCAAGGAGATGAGTCAAAGGCGTTGTTTTTTTGTGTTTGTTTTTTGTTTTTTGTTTTCAAAACTTTGGAGGGCTCTAGCTCAGAAAAGAAACAATTGCAGCACATACTCATGTAGGAAAATAAAGTCTTTTATATATGTATGTTGACCCCAAAAATACACTCCATAAGTTTGGCACTCAAGTTTTGAAACACCCTGTTCTTGATATTTTGCTTCCCCCCCGCCCCCTTCACAAAAGACAACATCTTGACCATGCACATTTTTAAAATCACAGTTTGACTGTAGAGATATTTTCTCCCCCCCCCCCCCCCCCTTAACGAAAAAGGGGAGAATGGGTCACCTATCTCTGATGTTCGTCGTGCGCGTGCACAGATTGTTCGGCTTTACGACTGCAATTTTGGCTTTCTTTATAATGCGTTTTTTGGGTTTAGAAGTGGATTTTATGACTATTTGATGCCGCCAATGTAATTTTCAGACAATTTTACATCAGAATCAAAACTCTATAGCACTGTAGCAAAAGTTTGCAACAAACCCATTGAAAGCTGAAAAGAGAAAATTATTTGATAAGGCTCGATCTTTTTTACCCACATAAACTATAGACAATAGATATTTCTAAATCCCTCCACCTTTTAAACGGCTTGTTCAGGGATCAACATGAGGTGGCGTTCTTTTGAAGTCAAAAAGTGTCATATTCGGAAAAGCCGTGATTCTAAATAATAAACAGTTTTTTTATCTTTTTTTCCGTTTTAGGTGCTGTCAGCACTTGTTGCGATTGTCACGATGTAGATACGTAATATGCATAAATGGAACACTTGCGAATTCATGAAACAATAATCCTTTAATATACAGAACTAACCATTTCAAGTGCCCTTTACACATCAAGCATTCTAGGGGTATAGATTAGTAGGTGTGGAGGTTTAAGAGGTTTGTGGATTTTAATTCCCCCTCTCCCCATTTATTTTCTTGAAAAGTATCGAAAGTTTACAGTTAAAACTATGCCATTATTCACTATAACGCATTGTCATATTATTTCTTTTTTTTTCTGTTGCCGTCGGTCGATATCATTTTTCGTGTTGGAAAAGCAAAGTTCCATATGGACCTATAGTTTCCAAAATTTGAAGAAGCTTCCAGTGAAAAATTTTGTACACGCAACGAACTTTTAGGATAGGTAAATAAGTTATTCCAGAGTCAATTCCATAGCCGCAGCGAGGAAGCTGTCCAGGGGTGGAAGACACGTGACAGCCCCTCTCACTTTTTAGAGCAATTAATGCGAATTTTACCCCTCTGGCTCCCTGTGTTCTGGATTTTAAACACCTATTTTTCAACAAACGCCAAAAATGTCCTCAAAAATCCCTTGATTCCATCGACGCTCATTGAGGGGCTTTCAATTTGCCGATCCCCCAGAATTTCAAATGTTTCCGATGCAAAGACCTGTTTAGTGTGACGTCATGAAAAAAATTGGTTCCAAACAAAGGCTCCGTCTCACTCGCTCTCGTGGGTTTTCCCATACGAAACACAGTCCAAATTTTCAAATACAAGTGCTAGTAAACAACACGTTCTTTACACGTTGTGTTTATCACACCATTGGGTTCCACGTCCCTTATAAAAATTTCCGATTGTTTCAAAAAATTTTCCGATTGGATATATATTCCCGCGCTTTATTTCCCATAGAAATAATCGAAATTCCATAGAGACAATCAGAATTCGTGTAGATTCAAGCGCGCTGACTACAGCAACGATAGGTCTCATGATTGAAATAAGGCGAAATCATCTATGGTTCTATTCTTACAGTTTTAACAGCCACTTTTTTCTCAGTGATAAAATATGAGCCCGCTATCACACACTTTTTGAAACATCGCGCATCGATGCACAATCACAGTTATCAGTTTCTTAAGAGCACAAAATTCTAGGATATAGGCTCATCAGCACCATCACGGCATGTGTGGTACCTCGAACAATAGCTTCGATACGGAGAGAAGTTAGAATGATTGAGTGTCATGCCGGTGATACTACCATAAGAGACCGTGAGTAAGACAAGGACAAAACGTAGAACGTCTTTCGGTATAACTGTGATTGTAAATTCGCTTGTGATCTTTTAGGAATTATGTTACAGTGAAAAGATACTTTAAGGCAAGTGGAATCTAATGGTGCAATAAAATTTGAGAAAACTGTTGGTTAACTAGCATGAATTTGCGTTCGAAAATTTGGATCTGGTAAATCCACGAGAGTGAGCGAGATAGAGCATTTGTTTGGAACTAATTCTGATCGTGACGTCATCACTAAACAGGTCTACATAGGTAGCGTTCTAGAATTCAACCATTTACTGCATCCGTGCAAAAAGATTACATTACCCTGTGATACTGTATATCTATGTACATTGGAAAGTGCTGCTATTCATAATCTTTTCTGCATCGAGACAATAAAGGGATGAATTCTAGAACGGTACCTTAAGGATATGAATGAGCCTCTCTCTTTTCTATACCCCTCCCGCTCTTCATCAATACCTCGTCGCTTCTTATCGATGTACCCTCGTCAAACAGATGTTGACACATTTACGACCGCTTAATGCACCGTGAAGAAATCTTGTGACCGGTGGAGCCTAAAGGCGAGGGGCAAAGAGGGTTCCTGCGGGAGATGTTTCCACCCCCCTCCTGCCTTTGAATTTTGACTCATAGGTTGGCACAAATGACTTAGGTTGCTGGACCTGTATGGAATTCTCGTTTGAAGGAATTCGACTTTGACGCTTAATAACTTATTGAAATTAACAGGAATACCAAAACTTTTACAATTTTAAGAAAATAGACGCCGAGACCTCCTGGATTGCAGCAATAAATTAACGATTAATGAAACCAGTTTTAAGAAAACACGTTTTTAATTTTTCAAACCTTTCCCGCCAAGGTTTTGCCATAAGCAAGGCATTGGACTTATATATTAGATATGAAAATGAAAACAAGAAGCGCACCGTATATATACGGCACGCTTAAAAAACCAACACACACCAAACGTACTAGATTACTTATATTACTCACGTTGAACGCTATTCAACTCTATCTGGTCTCAGGGTGTTTATCTTGTTGTCGGGTTTTGAATTACAACCGCCGCGCCACCCGCCCGGCCGACGACTCTCAAGCCTACCTTCGCGCCATGCCAAAGCCAAGTGCCAAAGACGTGAGAGCCAACGCAACGCAACGCCAAGTGCCATGACAAGCGCCCGTCGCGTCCGTCGCCTTGCCAAGTGCCAAACGGTTCCCGCGCTCTGCCCATCAACTCACCATTCAACAACAGAGAGCAGTGGCATTCACCAACCATCGCACAGAAATGACCGATGTAGAGACCAAAGATTAGCTGGTTAAAAATCACCATAAAAGAACGTATTTTATTAATTAGCGGGTTAAAAATCACCATGAGAGAACGTATTTTATTATCAGGTTCGAGTGCAAATCCGAAATTCGGATCTTTCCGGTGAACAACACTACACTAGAGCCGTCTTTTTTAATCCGTTCGCGGTTTCGCAGTATCTTACACGGGGCCTTATGGACGACTGTGGACATTGTGGACGGTAGTGGACGAAGAAAAACAACAAAAATGTGGTATAACATGACTTGAGACTAAACTTACACGGAAGAAAAGGACTGGTAGAATTTACCATCTGCATAGCTAATTTTGTAGTTTGCTATCAAGTAGGGTAAATTTTGCCATCATACGGTAAATGCAACTTAACTTGTGGTAAATTAAGATAACCTGGGCCCTGTTTCACCAAAAGTACAAGTCCGAGTACAAGTGCTAAAACGCTTGTAACTACAACTTGTACTCGGACTTGTACTTTTGGTGAAACAGGGCCCTGTTCGCACATTTCGCCACAATGTACATTGCATTTACCATAAGATGGTAAAATTTACCATACTTGATAGCAGACTCCAAAATCATCCATGCAGATGGTCAATTCTACCAGTCTTAGTTTTCCCGGTGTCCTGTATTGCCTCCTCATTTACAATTTTGGGTTTTTTGTCCCTACATACATTGAGAAAATTCCATCCACCAAACCAACGAGGAACAGCTAGTTGCGGCTAATAATCACAAGGGGTCGAAAGCAAGGATTTTTCGGACTAGAAAATGCTCTCTTCCTCTTTACTTCAGAAACTTTTTAGATGTGATATTTTCTTGGAAAAACCAAAAATACTGACATAAGTCAAGCTGTAAAATAATAAATACACCCATTTTCTAACAATTACAATTATTGCTCTTTACTTTTCAAAATCTTGATTTTCAATCTTAAAAACGATGTCCGGAAAATGCAGAATTTCTAACGACTTTGTGCCGAGTTCTAACTCGCCAAATGATACGATACTGGAGAGTGGAGTGCGAGAAGGAAGGACTCGGAGCGTAGCTGTAGCGTGTAGCCAGGATATTGTCTTTCTCTCTTTCAGCCCGTTTGACTGCATGTGTTAGAAAAGGACAGAAACAGAGGCTAAAGTCACGTGACAGCCCCTATCTATATCCACCCTTTCCTAACACACGCATTTAAATGGGCTAAGAGAGAGAGAAAGACAATATCCTGGCCACGGCTCACAATGGTCTGAGGTCGAAAAAAAGGGTCAAAACTCAGTGCAAAAAACTCTTCAAAAATAATCGTTTTCCGTCTTTAAAGCTTATTTTAAAGCTCTTCAGTGACATTTATACGTTTAAATGACACGGTATAAGTGTTTTCTGTAATATGGCTCTGGCAAACTTTTGCTATAGGGGATTGAAGAGATGATTTTTGCATAAAAATCTGTAAAAATGACGATGAGTACACTAAACAATCACGAAATTCACTCTCAGAATCGGGCTTAATGGCAGAGAGACGCAGGTATCATGGGAGATTCCTATCTAAATTGAAACATATCTCCTATGTTGTCGTAGAGAAAGTGACTTAATAGACACGAATCTCCTATAATACCTGCGTTGAACCGTTTTGGCCACTTTTCGACAAACTCAGACCACTGTGTGGATGTGACTCGGAGTCATTATGCATATTGTGATGCGATGTGATACACACTATCGTGGACCACTCCACTTGGACACTTATACACTCACACTCGTGTGCAAACGAGTCTTCTCTCTAATTTGTCTTAAATCTCGCTTATAATTTGAAACGAGATACACTCTATGACTCCTAGACTAGGCCTACGCTGCACGCTGATCTCTGCTCGCGTTCCTCTACGTAAAAGAGCGAGTTCTCGTCAAAATTCTCAGCGCCCGACGCTCAATGCATTCAAACGTTGATTTTTCCAGACGTGGTAAGTTTCGATTTTTACAAAGCACGAAATTATCAAATACGACGTTATTTAATGGGCTTGGTTTTTGCTGACAATCAAAGATTCCCACAAGTAAAGACGTAAAAAACAAAAAACAAAAAAACTATTTGTCTATTTTTTACTCGTTTTTTACATGTGCTATAACACCATAAGAAACGGCGGGAAAAGAGAAAGACAAATTCAAAATGTTCACAAAAATAATAATTTTTTTACTTTATATAGATTTTAGAAAAAGCAAATGCCAAAAGCTTAGTAAAGATAATGAAATTGGGGTTGAATTGGAACCGGGGGAAATTTCCATTATTAAATGCATCAGAATGAGTGCTGATTGGAGTCTTTTGGAAAAAGTTTGAGCCCGTTTTTATGTTCTCTTATTATTAGAAACTGGTGATACAATTTAAGATAAGTCAAAATATACATTCCAATGTCTGATATAGGGTTATTTACATGTATCACCGGTTGTACACTATGCAGTGTAGGGTTAAGTACTATATCGATGAACAGTTAGCTGGAGCCAGTGGCGGATCCACGGGGGAGGGGGGCACGGGGGCACGTTCCCCCCAGAAGCATCAAATTTTGCATTTTTTCTGTAAAAAATAGCCCGAAATTGCTTCCACCAACGCTTCAAATTTCAAAATTTTACAGGTTTGCCCCCCCCTAGAAAAATTTTCTGGATCCGCCACTGGCTGAAGCCATAAAAATTTAAATCACTGTAGGTGAATGGTTCATTTATTTTTACTCGTTTTCTATGGTTATCGTGACGAAATCTGGCTTTAAAGTATTAAGTTTCGGTCCAGAAACGATGTCCACAAAAATGATTTATTTTGACCCACTGAGCGTCGTGACGGACGGAAGACGACGTCGGACGGATGGACACAGGCGCACGGACAGCGTCGGATCATGCATCCATAGTATTCGCACGCACGTGTTGGACGTTCTAGCCCCCCCCCCCCCCCCCCCCCCCTCGAGCTTTTCTCTGGTTGTATGAATCCAGAGTTGCCATACAAAACAGGTCATCTTATATGGACTAGGATTCACTAATAATATTAAATTTATGAGTTCGATGGAGCTCTTGCACGGTTTTGCTGTAGGCAAATGGAGTATTAATTCCGATGTAAAATGCTGCGAAAATAACGACGAGACCATTAAAAAAAATCTAAAACTCACTCCTCGCAGAGAAAACTTAACTTGAAATTTCGGGTGACCACCCTTCCATGTATGCACCAACCTCGGTTTCAGACCCCAAACAAAACCCTCACAAAAAAAGCACAAAATTCACTATCAAAATCGATCTTGATGGTAAAAATACGGAGATATCTTGGCATACTCTTATCTAAATTGAGACATATCTCTGTGTTTCCGTAGAGAAAGTGACAAATTTGACAGGAATCTCCCATGACACTTATGATGCGTTGAACCACCATTACGATCTCGCCGTTATACCAGTTATGTGCGTTTATTACTAAATTTTAGACTTTCTCAACGTGACTTCCGTAATTTTCGCTGGTTTTTACAATAGATTGGACTATCCATTTGCTCTCAGAAAAAATTTGCAAGAGCCTCATTGTTTTCAGTGTACTTATTAGGCGACTCTTAATTCATCTGTAGCTAAAGCTTGCAACATTACGTCCCACCCCGTTGTAGTAGATACTGTTCCTACTCCTTCTGTCAGTGTATCGTTTTTTTACTTTCTCGCTTCCCCTAAGGAGAGAAAGTATTGTCATCATGAAAAATTACGAAGTTGGGGTTTTTCCATATCTTGGCATTTCAGGTCCCCCTGAACTCAAAAATCATATTCCCAAAAATTGTCTGTCCGTCAGTCAGTCCGTCCGTCCGTCCGTCTGTGGGTCTGTGGTACATCATAGGTTAGGCTTTCCATAAAACACATTTTTTCCATTGTTTTTGTGTTTTTTATGGGTGGATTTCGAGACTTTATGATGATTTTCGATATGATTTTCACGCGATTTTACGTAAGAATAGCAACTGCCATCTTAGGCTTTCCATAAAACACATTTTTCTCCATTGTTTTTGTGTGTATTTTATGGGTGGATTTTGAGACTTTTTGATCATTTTCAATATGATTTTCACTCGATTTTACGTAAGAATCGCAACCGTCTTCTTAGGCTGTCCATTAAACACATTTTTTTCCATTGTTTTAGTGTCTATTTTATGGGTGGATTTTGAGACTTTTTGATCATTTTCAATATGATTTTCACGCGATTTTACGTAAGAATCGCAACCGCCTTCTTAGGCTGTCCATAAAACACATTTTTTTCCATTGTTTTAGTGTGTATTTTATGGGTGGATTTTGAGACTTTTTGATGATTTTCAATATGGTTTTCACGCGATTTTACGTAAGAAATCGACCCTCCATAATGCAGCAGCAAAAGTTTGCAACAGAGCGTAGTAACAATTCATCAAACAACCGTTTCATTTTAACCATAATTTTAATTGAAACTGTCAAGAATTCAAGCCACGGAAGTGTACCGCGTCCTGAGCCATCAGAGTTCTTCCTTTTTCCATCCTTTCTATCCTGCGTTACGCTCGACAACATAGCTCTCAACGTTTTAACTCTGGTTCTATCCTCTCTGATGCTCGGTGCTGGGTCAAATCAGATCGCTCGCTCATCGATGCAAACACGCGATAATCGCGCTTACAAACCGTCGTTTTATTTTGTCACCGTGCCTATATTTTTCTAGCCTTAATTGCAGTTTCCCCGCCTACTTCCACTCCAATCTCAACAGGAATACAAAAATTTTGTCTTTTTCTCTCTCATCCCATTTGAATGCGTTTGTTAGAAAAGGAAAGACTAAGGGCGGTCACGTGACATTCGCGCCATCTTCTTTCCTTTTCGAACACATGCGTTCAAAGGGGATGAGGTAGAGATAGAGAGAGAGAGAGAGAGAGAGGAGAGAGAAGGACAATTTCCTGGAGCCTCAAATGCATCTCGCGAGAAAATTGTGGTGGACAAGAGGATGAGTCTTGCTCCGCGGGTTTATTTTTTCTGTGAGAGAACTTTGCAGTCCGAGGAGATGCATGCAACAGATTAAATTAAAAAAGATTGTTTTTGTTTTGTTTTTCTCTCCCCTCTACGTCACTAGTCAGTGCATTTTCATTCTTCTTTCTTTCCTTCCACATGCATTTCATCACGAGAGTATCTTGATAACTTCTCCCGAGTTTTCGTTGAATCAAGCGCTGTGGCCTTGCATGGAATTCGGCAACGTTGTATTTTGTCAATTTAAAGTCCTGAAATGGATTGAACTGTGGACGTTCAAAAATAAAATCGATACTTTGTACTTTTTTGTGTCATTTTGTACAACCTTTGGCAAACTTCACGATTTATAACAGTTTTCCTTAGGCCCAAGCTACGAATCAAAAATTGTCCTAAAAGCGCCCATATAGCTCAAAAATAGTTTTTTTTTTTTTTTTTTTTTTTGGAAAAACACAAAGTCGTAGAGTGGGCTGGTAATCCAGGAACTATAACGTTATTTATAAATCTGAAAAATTCGTTTTTTAACTACAACTTCATATGTGATGTTTTTATGGAACACACCAAAAGTGCCACAAATTACCGGTCGACCAAGCCCCTACACATTTAAAAAGAGTGCTGCTAACAGTGGCGATTGATGAAATTTTGAAACTATTTCAAATTCCAAGGGTGGCACTGACTCACTGGCACAACCCTTCAATGGGTCTGTTGCAAACTTTTGCTACAACGATTAAGAGTATACATATAATCTAATGTAAAATCACCTGAAAAGTCTACTGGTGGCATCAAAAAGTCATAAAATACAATGATAAACTCATAAGAGGCGTTTAATGAAATCCAAGATGGCGGAGAAATATCGAGCAATTTGTATGCATGCACCACAAACATCAAAGGATTGTCAACCTTACAATATAGATCAAAACCAATCACAACGTAAACAAACACATCATAACCTCTACTTCCAGTGAGGTTGTCAAAGTTGGCCATCCTTGGATGTTCACGGTGCATGCATACAGACTGCTCGATATTTCTCCCCTCCGCCATCTTGGATTACATTAAACGCCTCTTGTGAGTTTATTATTGCATTTTATGACTTTCTGATGCCACCAATGGACTTCTCAGGCGATTTTACATTAGATTAAACACTCTTAATCGTTGTCGCAAAAGTTTGCAACAGACCCATTCACACGTTCTTTCAACTAACAATAAAATAATAAAAGGGTTTGTTATTCTTTTCCGATCGGGAGGATTTTTTCTTTTGTTTTTAAGTAAACTGCGAAATCGATAGTAACAATGACTTTCATTCTTCGCATTTTCATTTCCACGCACGTTTTACAAGGACGGCGCGTTTACTTTCGTTTACTTTTACGTCATCCGGTTGTATATCGAATCTTTCGAACACTTTACTCGGACAAATATTGACACTCGAGGTTTTTCGTGGCGACAAAATTTATTTCAAGATGAATCCGTTCCTCGACAGCTTCAGCGCAAACATCATTCAACATTCAGTACACACGATCCCTTTTAGCACTTGAACACAAAAAGAACATGTGTTCGCAGAGATTGACTAATCAGCAAACATTTGCTATAGTTGTTGCCAGATTTAGCGAGACTTTAGTTGAGGCCACCAACTGATTAACAGTGAAATCGCCGTGCACTACGTGCAGTTCGATATATTTATAATTTACCCACAGAAACGTACAACATGAAAGTCGAAAAATTTCTTGGGCTCAGAAGCCGCGCCCTTTGATTTTGCTTTATGTCAAGATTGAATGGGGCTCATTGCTGTAAGAAAATGAAAAGTCCATTCTGATGTAAAAATCAGCGAAAATCACGAAGATCGCACTAAGAAAGTGTAAAACATTTCCCACTTTGTAATCATTCGAGGTAAAAAAGGGTTCCTGCAAACGTTTGCCTTTTGCAGGAAATGAATAGTTAAATGTATAATATAAAAAGCAGCAAAAATCAAGAAAATCACACTTTAAAAAATGTCTAAAATTCAGTAAAAAAAAATCAGAAATTAGCAGTAACGGGGCTCTTGCAAACTTTTGCTATGAGCAAATGAATAGTCCAATCTTATGTAGAGACCAGCAAAAATCACGAAAATCACGCTAAGAAAGTCTAAAATTCAGTAATAAACTCACATAACTGCTATAACGGCAAAATGGTGATGGCGGTTCGACGCAGGTATCATGAGAGATTCCTGTCTAAGACATTTTTCACAAACATTTGATATAGTTGTTTCGGATTTAGCGAGACCTTGATTACCTGCCCCAACTGATTAACATGATCGAGTGCACTACGTCAATTCGTTATTTTATTTCCCATAGATATTTATGACATAAAATCAAAATTTTAAACCCCTCAAAGCTGCCTTTGATTCCCTTTGGTAAAAGATTTATGGGGCTCATTGCTGAAGAAAACAAAAGCCCACTGATGTAAAAATCGGAAAATCACAAGATCGCACAAAGAAAGTGAAAACATTCCCATGGTTTTGTGGGAAAAATTGCACAAACCTTAACTTTTGCAGGAAATGAATATTTGAATGTATATATGAACACCCGAAAAAAAAATAGTTTTCAATTATAAAAAGACTAACAGTGCGTAAGAAAAAAATCAGAAATTAGCATAAGGGGTTTAAAGTTCGCTATGAGCAAAAACCAAAAAATGTAGAGCCACAAAAATCACGAAAATCACGCCAAAACTCTAAAAATCAGAATAAACTGCGAGCGTTTAAAGGCGAAAGGTGAATGGGGTCGATCAGTATCTAAATTCCACTCTATTTTTGACACTACGGAAACACAATAATTTGTCTCAATTTGGATAGAACACCCATGATACCGCGTCTCTCCCATTAAACCGTTCAAATTTGAGAGTGGATTTTGGTCACTTTTATAGTTTCATCGTCATTTTTATAGGTTTTTGTAGCATGCCACCATTACCCTATCGCAAAAAGTTTGCTTAGACCTTTGGAGTGGAGAAAATTTTCGTGAATCCACATAATGACTTACACGCATAATGACGTGATTCCGGTGATGCAAGTTGCAATAGCCCTAGACAAAGCTATAAAGTTCCTTTGGGAACTCAATCGTATTGCACGATTAGCCCTAACTCCGAATACGCTAATCATTTTAGAGTTAAACGGGAAAACATCCAAATCTGCCTCGAATATGAAATAAGAACGAGCCAGTGGCAAGAGTGCAATTTGGCACGTTTTTTATTGACATTTAAACAGGGAGACAGATGGAAACTCTTGGTCATCGTCAATACCAAGGGTATTTTTCGATTTTTTAACTTAAACGGAGATAGCATTATCGTTGCAAAAATAGAACACGCTAAAAAAAAAAAAAAAAAAAAATAAATAGAGAGGACTGCAAATGTGAAATTGACTTTTAAGGACAGGGGATCGATGGAAATCTCTTATGGACATTTTACACGGAAAAAATACGACATATATGAAACCCATTTCTCACTAAATAATATTATTGAAAAAATAAAAAAAAAAATAAAAAAAAAAAAAAAAAAAAAGGGCGAAAACTCAAAATTTTAAAGTGGCTTTTTTTTTTTAAACAAAATTATAATATTCAATTTCTGGTGAAATACACGAAAAAAAAAACCGCAGCATTTGAAACAAGCCAAAATTTCTCACCTAAATAGTTTGATTGGATTTCTTGAGTAGGCCTCTTTAACGACATGACTGTCCGCGACAAGCACCAAACATCAGAGATTGTTTTTTTTTTTTTTTTTTTTTTTTTTTTTTTTTTTTTTTAAACTAAATTTTAATGTGTTTCAATGAATTTTCTGGTTAAATACATGAAAATTGTGCAACTCCATGGTATTTGAGACGCTGATGTCAAAAATGATAACATTTTCTACGTAACTCGTCCTGATTCTGCGCATATTCTACTTTTAGGCATTTTTCGCGATAAAGTATAAACTGTGGAAAAACTAGATTATTTCGATCAAAACTAAGGCCAAATTCGAACTCGGCAGGTCAATTTACGTCGGAAATCTCGCTGTATACGCGATTACAGGTCTATACTATAAGAAAAAAAACTCCATGTTTGTGTCTAGAGACCCTTATTTTGTGTTCATAGGGGGTGGAAATCTATGTCGCTAAAGCGTAAAAATCGGATTTCTATGTCCAGATAACCAATCTGAAACACTTGCTCTTTCATTTAAAACTAATTTCCACCAAATTAATTACAATTTTTGATTTTAGGTTAAAAAATAAGAGGCAAGCAAACCAGAATCAGATCTTCCCATGCTGTCATACGTTGGGAAAGGACTTTTAACACGTATATTGGCCCATCTACTACCAAGCCGCGTTGTACTTAAAACGAAATAACTGACCATTCACCATTTTGTTTTCATGCATCTGATTGTGAGTCACATTCTGCGAGAATTTTTCCATCACACTAGGCACCTATGCCCTATGATGCTGCGAGAGTGGATACACATAAAGACAAGGGCGTAGAGTGAGGCGTGTAAAGTGAAGTGTTTCCTCTCGTGAAGGACGCAAATATATTAATTCCGAATGAGGGGGCGCAGATTTTGTCGTTGACACGACTAACACGCGCGTGCGTGCGTCGGAAACGCCGAATATTCAACACACATCGGTCGATGTTGAGACTTGACAGCGGATGCATCGATGCTAAGCTTCTCGCTTTTCATGCAAAGTAGAACAATCAAAGCGTTTCCGTTGATTCTGGTGAAGGATTCAGTCAAAAGCACGTTCCTCCTTCCCCTCCGCTGGAAAGGCCTGCTCTAGCAAAATTCGCTGTTGTTTACTAACAAAGTAACTCTCCCTTTCTTCGTTGGATGATGGATTTGTGCCTATAGATGCAATGTACTATCGACGAATTAAAGATTGTCGCGAGAATTTCCCGAGCTAAGTTTCGCCTTCAAGGTTCTGGTTCGGCCACTCTTCATACTCCTCACTCATTGTAGGTGAGAGAGGCCAGTGCGGGTGGGGCGGAAGAGCCGTCGCAGATTAGTCACACACTCACATCCAAATCTGAAAACGTGTGAAGATCTCGCGACAATCTTTAATTCGTCGATAGTACATGTCTTCTCCCAATTAGCTCAAGACTAGGGGATCCTTACACTGAGATATATATTTTTTTTAATTCAAGATGTATATCGTTTGTGTTAAAGAAACTATACAGTGAAATATTGACTACAAGGGAATTCCTTTAACTCAAGGAAAATGTCTGCTGCTACAAGGAAAAGGTTCAGCTCTCTCTCTCTCTCTCTCTCTCTCTCTCTCTCTCTCTCTCTCTCTCTCTCTCTCTCTCTCTCTCTCTCTCTCTCTCTCTCTCTCTCTCTCTCTCTCTCTCTCTCTCTCTCTCTCTCTCTCTCTCTCTCTCTCTCTCTCTCTCTCTCTCTCTCTCTCTCTCTCTCTCTCTCTCTCTCTCTCTCTCTCTCACCCATTTCAATTTGATTCCGTCTCTTTCTCGCGTGAATCTTCAAAGCGCTTATTGTGAGTAAGAGCCAAGGATAAGCCGAGGAATAAGGGGAAATGCAAATGGCGCATGTTTTAATCCACTCGAAATAATAGCGTCTCGACGAGCTAAGGATAGTGAAAGTGATGGCGGCGGTCAGAGAGCAGTGCAGGTGTGTGAGTGTGTAAAAATGTGCTTGTGAATAAATATATGCACTCATACACACTCACGATTCCATTGTTCCTTGAGTAGATAATTAACAGCTTTCATTATTTACTACGAGTAAACTGGTGTATATCTACGATCCGCTCTTCTTCCTTGTGAAACAGACCCCTCCCCCTCTCCTACTCTACAACCAGACCAAACCGCAGTCTAGACCTATATAGACCGGTTCTTTTTTTAGCGAAGGGAACCTTTTTTGCAGAAAATTCTTATCGTTCACCTCATAGTCAGTTTCATATTACTTTTTTTGTTCGACAGCGGGTCGTCAAAAATCGATAATTGTTTTTTTTTTTTTTTTTTTTTTTTTTTTTTTCCAAAGTGTGACTATTGATCGTACGATCTAATAAACAGGGTGTTTCAGACCAGACCAATGTTCATAGATTCTTTCAAAATTTAATTGAAGCGTCTAAAACTGACATTTTCTTCCTGATTATGGTCGTATTGCATCCAATGGGGCTGTTGTACAATGTACTCATTGTACATGTACACTATTGCTACTGGCAATAGTTCGATTCCGTAGTAATAACCGCCAAAAATATAGCGATGGTAGCACCAAAAACTTACGCCTATAAACTCACAAAATCCTGTCAAACGCGCGACTGTAATGGCGGTGTTTGGCACTAATAATTAATGCGAGGATCCCATCTTCATTTTGACACTCTATCTATGCTAGAAAGGAAAATTTACAGAGTAACTGGTCACCAGAGGAGTGATTATAAAAGCTGATTAATGGTACCGCGACACCACTGCCGAAGAAAAGTGGTCTCTTTCGGCGACTTATTGGTGGAATTACAGTATATAATTAGACTGGAAACTCCCTTCACTATAGTTCCTAACGCCGCCACTACGCTAGCGCATTTAAGGTAGATGTCCCAATTACCACCCCTCTTAAGAAAAAATTGCCGTAAAATGCCTGTAAAAATTTAATTTTTATCAAATCTATGATCGGTTTTCACTAGGGCCTCTCAAATACTATCTAGTTTTATGAAAAAAATATAAAGTTGGCGTAATCAATCAGGAAAAAAAATTATTAATAAAACTCGAAAAAATGACCCATGTCCCAATTACCGCCACACCAAAAGTGGCTTTGTCCCAATTATTGTCATATCAGGTGCCCTAATTATAGCCATACATATTTGCGCTGGCTTTTCATTCAAATCATCATGTTTATTGTCAGGAAATAATGACATTATAATAATTTAAAAAGCAGAAAGTAAAGAGAACAGATTTTTAATAAGTAACTGCTGAGAGAAATCGGCAAAAACAGGTAATACGGGGGCAGGTGTCCTGTGTCAACTTCTATGATTTTTTAAGGGCACAACGCTGCTAAATATCAACTTCAAACTTTTTTCACCAGTTCAGCCAACCTATGAAAAACACTTATCCCATATACGCTTAAATTTGTCTGCTAAAGTAGGCTTATTTTAAAGAATAAATGAAAAGGGGGGCGGTAATTGGGACATCTACCTTAAAAGCATTTAATGAATTTAGGAGTGGATTTCGTGAAGTTTCTAGTGCTATAAGTATACCATCGTTATTTTTGGAGGTTTTTACATTTATTCAACCCTTGAATCGCCTGTACAGCCAAACTGTACAACAGCATCATTCCACTTCTCATGCGTGACCTTAAAATAATGGAGGTAGAATGCAAGGGTCTGAAATGTTGTGTTTTTTATAAAGAAAATGATAGTACTTGATGAGGTGAGAAGAATGATCCCTTTGAATTTTTCTTAAGTGTCCCGGTTTTGGAGATATAGACACGTGAGTACAATTGTAAAAACCGTGTGAGTACTAACATCACTACGTGGAATTACCATTTAAAACGATGTATTTTGGGCCAAAATGTCATCTTCGGAACGATAGGACTTAATTAGAAACCAAAGGCATCTTTGTTCTCAGCTCATCGAGTACTTACTTATTTCATTTTTTCTTTAGAAAAAAAACACAACATTTCAGACCCTTGCAACTGCCCCATTACCGAAAAAAACAATTACTGTAGGTACTGAATTTCAATATTTTTTTCTGCCATTCAACTAAATTCTGCGCTTAGGCAGTAGAGAACATCAATATTTTTCAAAGAGGAGTCACTATAAATATTCTTCTCAATACGTATTGTCTGATGCCTTGATTTTTTTTCTTTTTTTTCCATCGCACGGCACTACAGACACTGCAGTATAACGCGAGATTTTGAGACGTTGTATTGAGTTACGCCTCTTTGTAAAAACACCGACGATCATAGCCCAGAGCTGCTGATTTGCGTAGATTTCATGACATTTTGAAATTCACCGAAGATTCCACCGGTTGAGAAAAGATTACAGAGTTTAGTTCAGTGTATGACTGTAACGCACGAAAATACTAGCGTCTTTTATCTTTTCTGAACTGGTATATTTTAATTAATTAACGGCGTTTCCACCGATTGAGGAAAGATTACAGATCAGAGCATTTTCGTACATTACAGTCAAACTCTGAACTAAATTCTATAATCTTTTCTCAACCGGTGAAATCTTCGGTGAATTTCAAAACGTCATCAAATCTACGCAAATCGGCAGCTCTGTCATAGCCGTAGCCAGGATATTGTCTTTCTCTCTCATAGCCCATTTAAACGCATGTGTTAGAAAAGGACAGAAAGAGGGGCTGAAGTCACGTGACAGCCCCTATTTCCATCCTTTTCTAACACATGCGTTCAAATGGGCTAAAAGAGAGAAAGACAATATCCTGGCTACGGCTTTGCCGACGATATACGAAACTAACACCGTTTTGCTCTAAGCAAAATACATTTCTAAAGTCTAAGATTTTAGTTTCTTTCCTTCATACCGCGCCGCAACCGTGCGTTGTTGTATCTATAATACCGCAGCGGCGGCCGGCGAGTGAAGCCCTCTGTTCATTGCCCGTCCAGTCTAGATGTATAGATAAAACTGTTTTATAACTTGCAAGAACTTTCTTTGGATTGCTCGCGCGCACGGCCTGGAAAGATGGGGGGGGGGGGGGGGGGGGGGGGGTAGGGAAGGTTGCTGTAGAAACGAAAAGTTTTTAATTAACTCGTCTTCAGTTTCCGGATCTTCTTTATTTGGCAGGAAATCTTGCTCGCGATTACAGTTAAACGTAATGACCCGAACGCATCACCTCCGGGCTTCAAGGGGTTAAGCTTGTTTACTTTGTATTACATTTGTCTTGGGTCCGATAGAAAGAGCGCTTCCTTACATGATCATGCGGTTGTTTTGGATCGGTTTATGTGTACAGTATCATCCGCAATCATAAACTTTGCAATCTTTGCGTTTAAAATGAAATAAAAAAACAACGAAGCGGATATCTGTATAGCTCGTTTCAAAAGTGTACATTCATGCTGAGTCTATACCTGAAATGTTGAGCAAAATAAGGAAGTTCTAATGTTTTTAAAATAAAGTAAGATAGAATAAAACTGTATTGAATACTTATTTATAGGGGTTTTTAACACTTCCGCAAGGTAGAAAGAAACAGAAAAATTTCGGACATATTTTTTATAAATTGAAATTTAAAGGGTATAATAGAGCTGAGCCAGTGTGTATACTTGCGTTCACTAACACAGTATACTATACTACCACAGCATAATTCATTTCAGAAGCGTAGGCGCACCTAGACCATAATCTTTGGCGACTTTTCGATTTTCATTTCTTCAAAACTAAACAGAACTTGTCTTCGACTTTGATTTTTTAGTTTTAAAGCGTTCCTCAATGAAAAGCCAACGCTCACATTCATTTTCATTCATTTTCATTTTGAAATAGGAGAAATAATGTTGAAAAATTCCATAGGTTTTTGGTCTGAGTGCGCCTACACTTCTGAAACCACCTCTACCACTGAATGTATCAGAGATGGGTCTGAAGATCTCTCTCTCTCTCTCTCTCTCTCTCTCTCTCTCTCTCTCTCTCTCTCTCTCCCTCTCTCTCTCCCCCTCTCTCTCCCCCTCTATCCACCTATTTGAGCAAATATGTTAGAAAAGGATAGGGAAATGGACCAGTGGCGTAGCGTGCAATTTGGCAACGTTGCAGTCAGTCCATTTAAAAACATGAAAAAAATCGAACGAGTGGGTGTCGTCGAACACCTTCGCATTCGACCTTTTACGTGAATTTAAATGGACACTGTACAACGTTGCTAAATTGCACGCTACGCCACTAAAATGGACCATCCCGTGACTTCAGCCCCGGTTTCAGTCCTTTTCAAACACATTCGTTTCAGATGGATACGGGGAGAAAGAAGGAGAAAACGTTTTGAATCCGCCGCTGACAAAAAAAAAAAAAAAAAAAAAAAAAAAAAAAAAACATACAAACAAAAACAAACAAAAAAAAACACCAACAATTAATAAGAGCCCTAAAAGAATGAAACGTGGAATTGGTTAAACTCAACCAAAAAAAAAAAAAAAAAAAAAAAAAAAAAAAAAAAAAAAAAAAAAAAAAAAAAAAAAAAAAGACCAAATACTGTATGATAATTCGATAGTATCGAATGAATAATAATAGATTCGTAACCAGTGTGCACCGATTTATCAGTTATCACTGCTCTCGCTGAAATGGGTCTGTTGCAAACTTTTGCTACAACGATAAAGATTGTTTCATCGTATGTAAAATTGCCCGAAAAGTCTATTGGTGGCATCAGAAAGTCATGAAATACGATGATAAACTCACAAGAGACGTATAATGAAATCCAAGATGGCGGTAAAATATCGAGCAATCTGTATGCACCTGTAACATCCAAGGATTGCCAACGTTGACAATCTCACAGCTTCAGAGGTTATGTGTTTATTTACATTGTGATTGGGTGCGATCGAGATTGTGAGGTTGGCTATCCTTGGATGTTCGTGGTGCATGCATACAGGTTGCTCAATATTTTACCGCCATCTTGGATTTCATTAAACGTCTCTTGTGAGTTTTATACTGCATTTTATGACTTTCTGGTGCCACCAATAGACTTTTCACGTGATTTTTCGTGAGATTGAACACTCTATAGCGCTGTAGCAAAAGTTTGCAACAGACCCATTGCCGAGATGTCTGGTAGAGGAGCCCATAAAACAACAGGTGAGCTCTTCCCACAGCAATTAGCACTGCGGTTCCATTAGGAGTTTCTCCAAAGAGCACAGCTGATGTTCTCATTCTCATTATATGAATGGTATCTTTCTATCGAAGATGGCCTCAATTACCGCTTGGCCCTCAATGGCCGCTTACCGCGGAGTGGAGTGGCGGCTCGAGCTCGTGCTCGATTGATCCCATATTTTGCGCCCAATAAACAAATTATAAAACAACTCCTCTTTATTTGGACAAGACCGAGACTCTTAAAGGTTACCGCTCTATATACCTTGGAACGACCATCATAATCTTTGGCTTGAATTACCAGGTGGAAGCTGGATAGAGATATCATAAAACATGAGGTTTGTTCTTCCTACGAGGAATCAACATTCGGGTAGTATTGAAAGTCATATATTAAATCGGAGACCTACTTACTATTTACCACCACAGCACAGAATAATACAATCACAACGGAAACTCTGTCGGATTTTGAAGCAAATTCATTTCGCGTCCGCCATGTTGGGATATAGGATGTTTACATCTGGATTCGCGCGCGAAAAAAAAAATATAAGACATGATCCGCGAAATTTTCATTCTGAAATGCCATTAGAATAAAAGTGAGGCCGGAAACTTAAGATTTCTTTCCAGAATTTATAGAAATAAATGAGGTTCAACACAAATCACACTCGTCCGCCATGTTGGGATATAGGACCACAGCGTTGCCTATTGGTGCCGTTAAATTCCAAACTTGCTTCCATTGGCTCTTATGGGAGTTTCCGTTCTGATTGTATTATTCTGTGACCCCAGTTTCAAGACCAAAACATACGACGGCAAGGCATTATATTTATAATTCGTTGTTGTTTAAATGGGGGTATTGTAAGGGTCTGAAATGTTGTGGTTCCCCCCCCCCCCCAAAAGAAAATGGTAGTACTTTATGAGGTGAGAACAATTGTGCCTTTGGTTTTTTCCCTAAGAGTCCCGGTTTTTGTGAGATACACACTCGTAAAGTTGTAAAAAATCGTGTGCGTATACATAGAGACGTCACTACGCGGAATTACCATTTAAAACAATGTATTTTGAGCCAAAATCGCATCTCCGGAACGATGAGACTTAACGGGACAGTTGCAAGGGTCACCAATGTTGTGTTGTTTATAAAGAAAATGATAGTACTCGATGAGTTGAGAACAATGGTGCTTCTGGGTTTTTCCTATATGTCCCGGTTTCGGAGATACGCACGTGTAAAGTTGTAAAAAATTGGGTGTGTAGTGACGTCACTACGCGGAATTCCCATTTAAAACAATGTATTTTGAGCCAAAATCTCATCTCCGGAACAATGGGACGAAATTAGAAACCAAAGGCATCTTTGTTCTCAGCTCATCGAGTACTTATTTCATTTTCTTAAGAGAAAACACAACATTTCAGACCCTTGCAACTGCCCCATTAACTATACAATCCAGTGGCGTAACGTGCAATTTGGCAACGCTGTAATGTACTTTCTCTATTTGTACCCATTATTAGGAGCCTCCATGGAGGCTTTATATAGGTTTAACTTAAAGTTTTCATAATTTTGTTTCCGCCATTATTAGTCATTATTTTGAATTTCTGCACATCGATTCATCGATTACATAAACGATTTGTCGTTAATGTCTCCACTAGATTTGACAACAGTGCATTCGAATAGCGCACCTATCATCGCTCGCGGCTCGATGACAACCCCGTGTCTCTCATCATCTCTCGCGGTTCGGAGCCCCGCGCCCCATGGGCAAAAATTTACAATTTGGTCGCCAAAAATCAGCATCTCAAAACCACATTACATAGAGTATAATTTTAAAGCTGAACTGATTTTCGACTCTCTATATGTACATACATTCCCACTTTGAATCATTCGAGGTAAAAAAGGGCTCCTGCAAACTTTTGCCTTGAGGAAATGAATAGTTAAATTTATAATGTAAAAACCAGCGAAAATCACGAAAATCACACTTTAAAAAAAAATGTGTAAAATTCAGTAAAAAAAAAAAAAAAAAAAAAAAAACTCAGAAAATAGCAGTAACGGGGCTCTTGCAATCTTTGGCTACGAGCAAATGAATAGTCCAATCTGATGTAAAAACCAGCGAAAATCAGGAAAAATATGACACTAAAAATTTAGTAGTAAACTCACATAACTGCTATAACAGAAAGGTCTTAATGGCGGCGCAACGCAGGTATCATGGAAGATTCCTGTCTAATTTGTCATTTTCTCAACGGAAACACAGAAACATATGTCTCAACTTACAATTAGATAGGAATCTTCCATGATACCTGCGTCTTTCCGCCACTAAGCCCGATTCTGAGAATGAAATATTCGTGCGTTTTTAGTGTACTCAGCGTCATTTTTACAAGTTTCAATGCGAGAATGAACTCTTCCATCCCCTGTAGCAAAAGTTCGCAAGAGCCCCAGAGTGAGGCTGTACAGGTACCAAATGGAGCTTCTTGTCTGATTTGTCACTTTCTCTATGGATACACAGAGGTATATCTCAAACTAGATAGGAATCTCCCATGATGCTTGCAGAGCTTCGCTATTAAGCCTGATTCTGAGAGTGAATTTCGTGATTTTTTAGAATATTCGTCGTTATTTTTACAGGATTCATTGCCAGAATCAACTCTTGAATCACCTGCAGCCAGTTCAATCATCTGGCTCAAGAGAGTAAAATGGGGCAGTCGCAAGGGTCTGAAATGTTCTGTTTTTTGTAAAGAAAATTAAAGTAATATATGAGCTGAGAACAAAGATGCCTTTGGTTTCTAATTAAGTCCCATTGTTCCGGAGATGAGATGTTGGCCCAAAATACATTGTTTTACATGGGAATTCCGTGTAGTGACTATAGTGACGTCACTACCCTCCCGATTGTTTACAACTTTAAACAAACTCCAAAACTGGAATACTTAGGAAAAAACCAAAGGCACCATTGTTCTCATTTCATCAAGTACTATCATTTTGTTCCTAAAAAACACGCAATTTCAGACCCTTGCAACTGCCCCCATTCAGTCCTGAAAGCTTTCAAATCAGCGGTTCCCAACCCTTTTTGGTCGTGGACCACCAATCGGACGATCGGTGGGGGCCGCGGACCACCACTTGAAATTTTTTTTTTTTTTTTTTTTTTGGACAATGGAGGGGAAAATAAAAACTAACCTGCCCCAGTGGGAGCGTTGCGGCTGTCACTTATCAACATTTACAAATTATTTAGGTTATGACTCGTTCAAATGATAACTTACTTCCAGCAACGACAAAATTTTATTTTTCCTGGCACAGAAAAAAATATTAGTCACAAATTCAACGTTGCCACTTTCGGGCGAAAAAAACGGGAAAAATGGAGCTGTTGCAAACTTTTGCTACAGACTTATTCATAGGTGATTATGGGGTATTATCCTGTAAAAATAACGATTAACGCACTAAAAAATCACGAAATCCACTCCTTAACTCACAAAATGCTTTTAAACGCGAGACTGTAATGGCGGCCGGGGCTGCGGTTTTCACTGGGGTTCCCTATCTTCAATCAGCGCCATCTACACGAGGTGTTCTCGCAACACCACACAAGAAGAAGAAGAAGCATACAATTGCCATAAGAAAACCGCAGCCTCGGCCGGCGCCATCACGGTTTCGCATTTAAAAGCATTTTGTGAGTTTAGGAGTGGATTTCGTGATTTTTTAGTGCACTAATCGTTATTTTTACAGAGTAATACCCCATTATCAACTATTAAAAAGTCTGTAGCAAAAGTTTGCAACAGCTCCATTTGGAAAGGCGGTCTTCGCGGACCACCAAAACTCGGTCCACGGACCACCGGTTGGGAACCGCTGTTTTAAATGATATAAGTTAAGGCAATTTTAACTTTCTGATTTTTGACCGTCAAATCGTTAATTTTTGCCCACTTTGCGCCGCCGTGTCGTCGCTCCGACCGCCTCCTCCGATAAAAGAGCGCTCTTGTTTCCTATAATTATCGGTGTAATTAACGCTCTTGCCAACTTGTGTGTGTACTTACAAGTGCATATCTGAAGACACGTGCTAATAAATGTCCTCTCATCTTGTCTCGTCTAAGTCGCGTCAATGTCCCTCCTCCTTTTCATTAACTTGACCGCGCTTATTTGCTCTCTGCTCAATATCAGTTTCTTCTACACAGTGTTGCCACATTTGGCGGAAAATTTAAAAAATTTACGCTCAGTTAAATGGGAAAAAGCGTTTAGTATTATGTAAAACGGCAGCCCTGCTTCTACATCGCAAGATATATAACTCGTCTTCTTTTTTCATACATTGTAAATATAAGCAAGAACTCGCTATACGAGAAAGTCTTCTGCGATGTAACGTCTGTGATTAGGGCTCATAAATCGACCCTCAAGGCCTCATAACCTCGCAGACAAGACAAATAGGGACCCCGGTACATTCTAGGCCTCCCTAGTTATGGCAATGAAGCAAGTCAAATTATGGGGTTATTTCTGTTCAAGGGATCAACAAAATGACATCCAACAGTCTCCTATTCACGGAGAAAAGTAGAATGTGTCGTAGGCTCGAATGGGTCTGTTGCACACTTCGGCTACAGCGTTTGAAAGTATCAATTCCTATGTAAAAAGCCGAGAAAATAACAATGGCAGCATCAAAAAACACTAAAATTCAGTATTAAACTCACAAATTGCGAAAAACACCAGACACTATTCACCCCTGTATCTTTCCACCACGTGCACGATATTTCGCGAAATTAGCGCGGCACATTCAAATAATCACGGCCGACGGCCATCACAGCTGACTGCATAAACAAATAAACAGTAAACACTGACGGCGTCTGCTCGAATTCTTACGTTCCAATATCCTCAATTCCTCACAAAAGGTTGTGAAAGGTACGGAAACCGATATTTGTGTCGAAAACTTATCAAAATGAAACAATAACACACAGGAGTTCCAACTTCCAAGGATTATTCCAACTTTAAACATTCAAACAAAAATAGAGCCCCTCTAGGGAACTTCTAGGGAACACACAGGAGTTCCAAGCATGATGATCGAAGTTGAAATCATCCTTGGAACTCCTGTGTGTTATTATTTCATTTTGATAAGTTTTCGACACAAATATCGGTTTCCGTACCTTTCACAACCTTTTGTGAGGAATTGAGGATATTGGAACGTAAGAATTCGAACAGACGCCGTCAGTGTTTACTGTTTATTTGTTTATGAAGTCAGCTGTGATGACAGTCGGCCGTGATTATTTGAATGTGCCGCGCTAATTTTGCGAAATATCGTGCACGTGGTGGAAAGATACCGGGGTGAATAGTGTCTAGTGTTTTTCGCAATTAATGAGTTTAATACTGAATTTTAGTGTTTTCTGATGCTGCCGTTGTTATTTTCTCGACTTTTTACATAGGAATTAATACTTTAAAAAGTTGCAGCCGAAGTCTGCAACAGACCCATTTGGGTTCACCGGCCACAATTTGGATCAGCTTTTTGCATGAGACACAATCAGATTGTGTCAACAACAAAATATGATTGTGTCCCATGCAAAAAACTGATCCAAATTGTGGCCGGTGTACCCGAATTCGTGCCTACGACACATTCTACTTTTTTCTGTGATCCAGTAGAGAGGTGACCAGTGAACATTGCTCCAGTTAGAAGTTTCGGTTTCGAGGCAAAATTTCCAAATACTTAATGAAGCTATTTAATTTAAATATAATTTATGAAAAACTGTCATTCTGTCATTAAGAAGTCAATTTTAACCATGAAAAAATCCTTATATGCCATTTTTCAGCTGGGTTTGATAAACCAGAAAAAATGTCTGTCAGACGCAGACGGCAAAACATCACAAATTACAAGTACAGGAATGAGGCTCTTGCAAAGTTTTGCTACAGGTGATTGAAGAGTTGATTCTCGCACAGAAACCTTTAAAAATTCCGATGAGTGCACTGGAAAAAAAAATCACAATGTTCACTCTCAGAATCTGGCTTAATGGCGGAGCTAAGGAGATCATGGGAGATTCCAATCTAATTTGAGACATATTATTATCCCAGTGTTTCGATAGAGATTTTTACATATTAGTTCGGAATCTCCCATGAGACCTACGTAGCTCCGAGATTATGGTCTTGCCGTTAATGCCGTTTTCTGAGCTGAAAACTAAATTTTAGAATTTTTCAGTGCGATTTTCGTGAGTTTTTTGCTGGATTTTACATAAAATTTGTCAATTCATATGCTCTCTGCAAAAGTTTGCAAGAGCCCCATTTGGGAATATTTGAAAATGGTGTTTGGTGCAAACCGCTTACCAAATGCCTACTTATGGGGAAGCTGCTCTGAGGATCCAATTTGATCGTCTAAAAGAGCTTTCCGTATCGGGACATCAATTAATTTTCAGAATAACGGCGTTCATATTTTCTCCTTATTTCAGATCAAGCGTTTTGCGGGGCTCATGCGTCAATGAGGTTACAGTTCAGAGCTGCCGATTTGCGTGGATTTAATGACATTTTTAAAGTCATCGATGATTCCACCGGTTGAGAAAAGATTACATAGTTCAATTCAGTGTATGACTGTAATGCACGAAAATACTCTGATCTGTAATATTTTCTCAATCGGTGGAGTTGTTGATGACTTAAAAAAACATGCGGATATTTTAATAAATAAACAGCGTTTCCACCGATTGAGAAAAGATAAAAGACGCTATAGTATTTTCGCACATTCCACCGGTTGAGAAAAGATTACACAGCTCAGTTCCGTGTATGGTTGTAATGCACAAAAATACTCGAATCTGCAATCTTTTCTCAACCGGTGGAGTTGTTGATGACTTCAAAAAACATGCGGATATTTTAATAAATAAACAGCGTTTCCACCGATTGAGAAAAGATTACAGATCAGTGTTTTTTCGTGCAGTACAGTCATACACTAAACTAAACTCTGTAATCTTTTCTCAACCGGTGGAGTTTTCGGTTCCTTTCAAAATACCATTAAATCTACGCAAATCGGCAGCTCTGTTACAGTTGGTGAACTATACGGGTCATCAATGGGGATTCCCCAAACCTCTACTTTTTCTGAAATAATTATTGAATTTTAGAATTTTTAATGTGATTTTCGTGATTTTTGCTGGTTTTAACACCAGAATCTACTATTCATTTGCTTATACATCTAAACTTTGTAAGAGCCACATTTGGTTAGATAAGAAGTGCGTGGGCAGCGTGTGCTATTCTTAAGATCACACATGAATCATGAATGAAATCGGAACAATGGGTTTCCGGAAAGTGCTTCGCTAGTATCTCCACTGTGTGTGGTGTGTGTCACATTCTCTACTATACAGTCACTCACCTGAGAGATTTGGCGAAATCAACGTATAGAGAGAGAGAGAAAGCGCGATTAAATGGAGTTTAAAACGGCTTTGCACGGGAAGGAAATATGTGCAATCATAAAATTTATTGCTCTTAAACGCATAGTTCAAACGAGGCTCAGCGCCCTCGGAGAGTCGGAACCTAGGCGATATCCTTGCGCTTTCCCACGCTGCCACGAATTCTACGCCCGGATTTCAGCGGATTTTGCGTCAAGCTTTAAAGATTACGTATACATATGTACACACGCAAACATATGCATGCACAGACAGCATGAAGCTGAAATTTGTCGCGTATAAACAAATGTCTTATACAATTAGTTGATAAAACACCTGGTATACTGCAGTGGCGGCTCGTGCTATTTGGCAACAGTGTCTTCGCTCCATTTGAATCTATGTTTGACAATCGATTACTGGTGAAGCGCTGCTTCATTTTCGAATCGATTGTTTTACATACAATCAAATGGAGCGAAGACACTGTTGCCAAATAGTACGAGCCACCACTGCAGTATACCAAGTGTTTTATCAACTAATTGCAGTGGCGTCGCGTGCAATTTGGCAACAATGTATTCTATCCATTTAAACTCATGTAAAAGATCGAATTCAGGGGGTGCACAGTGCACAAGGAAAATTCGATATAGTTAATGAGTTTAAATGGAGCAGTTGCATTATTGCCAGATGGCACGCGACGCCACTGACTAATTGTAAGACATTTGTTTATAAGCGACAAAGTTAGGCTTCATGCTGTCTGTGGATGCATACGTTCTTTGACATTGACATTCTTTTAGTCTCCGACTGCACTTATGTGTGTGTGTGTACCCAAATTCATGATCATTAATAAGGTGAACTAGGCGTGCTGCTATATTCCATCAATTGGATGTGCGATATTACCTAAAGCAGGTTGCATCAGATGGTTCTGACCTGTTATTACAAGCACCTCAACAGTTCTAATTCAGTGAAAAAATTAAATTTCCTGCAGCCAAAATATGCACTTTTTAAACTATGCATAGTTGCCAGATTTCGCCCGATTGCTGATTTGAGAAAAAATTAAAACTGAGGATTTTATGGCCTTATCCGGCCAACACATAAACGCGGCACGGTTCGTAAAATGGGAATAATAAGAAAAGAGACGGTATAAAGAAACCAGTTTATTTATTAATCACTGTAAGGGAATAGAGCTGGATTTCAAAGATCACTGAGGCAAAAATTAAAGGACTTTATACACAGAGACATGCAAGTAGCGCACGCTGTTAGGAGGGTATACATAAGACAAGGCGGAAAAGGCATAGTCTATGCGGTGAGCTTTAATACAGCGACACAGATTCACGAAACTCGGACTTTGATAAATGTCGGTTATAGAACATGCTTTGATGCATTTTAGACTGTATCTGTATTTAGGCATATTAGACGTATATCACCGTTGATGCATATTAGACGTGCTTATATTTCAAGTGAAACGACTCGCGGAAATTCAGAGTAGCGCCAGGCCAGGGCCGCACAGTGGAACGAGTCAATGGCAACGTTGTATTGTGTCCATTAAAAACCATGTAAAAAGTCGAATGCGAAGGTGTTCACCGAACATCCAATAGTTCGATCTTTTCCATGGGTTTAAATGGACAAACTGACCTGTTGTAAAAGTGCACGCTACGCCACTGCATGGAATATATGGCAGATTAACTGTAGGGAATACCCCACGAACACTGTTTCCTCACAACAAACTTAATCTGAGGGGGCCCCCAGACCCCCTTATATTTTCTGAAGGAAACCTCCAGACCCCCTTATATTTTCTGAAGGAAACCTCCAGACCCCCTTAAATTTTCAGGGGGAGACCCCTAGACCCCCCTATAATATTTTGGGGGAAACCCCCGAACCCCCCTTGAAGAGTTAGTTTTACAGTAGGCTGGTTGCAGAATATGTTTTGGAAATTTTAATCAAAATTCAAACAGCTATAATTGAAATATTCCAATTTTTCTCTATGTTTACCTATTTTCCCATTGATTTTAATGGAAACCTCGTATTCTCCACAACTTGCTTCAAAAACAAAACAAAAGATCAAAATTCAAACAGCTTCATTTGAAATATTCCAATTTTTCCCTATGTTTACCTATTTTCCCATTGATTTTAATGGAAACCTCGTATTCTCCGCAACTTACTTCAAAAACAAAACAAAACATCAAAATTTAAACAGCTTTATTTGAAATATTCCAATTCTTCCCTAGTTTACACATTTTCCCATTGATTTGAATGAAAACCTTTTATCCTCCATAATTAACTTGCTAAAAATTTTAAATTTCGAAAAAATGAAAAAAAAAAAAAAACAAAAAAGTCCCTCTGAAGAATGTTAAAAGAAACTTCTCTACAAAAATTTGGATGTATATGGACCATTGGTTCAAAAGTTATGCAGAGATACAGACAGGAAGACATCTGCACCATTGCAATAATTCCTCAATTTCTAACTATGTTAGTTTGGGACAAAGTAAAAGTGAATATTTTTACGGTCAAAAAACCAACTACACAGGGTGCTTCTTGTGGACAATTTTGCAGTAAAACCGAAGAAATACACTTTCGAACTTTTTCGTAGAGTATTGACAAAGATACACGCATTTTAATTTTTAAAGTCACCACGCTATGTTTGTTCGGTCTATCCCATTGACTCGCTTCACTGTGCGCCGAAGCTCAGCTGCTGCGTGCACTACTGGCGCAATCAGGATCTCTTCTATCTCTCTCATTTCCCATTTGAATGTATACGTAGGAAAAGGACAGAAAGAGGGGGTTTTATCCCCTTGTCCATCCTTGTCTAACATACGTTTTTTAATGAAGAAAAGAGAGAGATGAAGAAACTCTCGGTGCGCTACTGGCGGCGTGCGATTGAAATTGACACGAAGTTGGAGCGTGCGCCTGGTTTAAAAGCAATTTAAGGTCAGTTGGAATCATTCAAAAACGTGCACACGCCCGAGCGAGCGCCAAATAGTAGAGAAAAAAAAATCAGGAAATTCAGAGCATTACATTACGCTATGCGGCTGAACTGAGCGCGCAGTTATGGAAGGGACCATCTACATATACAGTATACACTCATGCTGTATAATAGCAGTGAGCAGCGAACATGAGTTCATGAGTAGCAGGTTGAGAGTAGAATATTCACAGGGTGTTACAATAAAAGAAATCCGCTTGAAGTTATCACAAAGGGTGAATCATGAGTTCCTGTAAATGAAAGGGTCTGCACAGAAAAAAGTAAAGGGGGCAGTTGGAAGAGATAAAATGTCGTGTTTTCTATAAAGAAAATGAAAGTACTGGATGAGTTGAGAACAAAGATGCCTTTGGTTTCTAATTAAGTCCCAATGTTATGGAGATGAGATTTTATGGCCCAAAATACATTGTTTCAAATGGTAATTCCACGTAGTGACGTCACTACTCACACGCTTTTTTACAACTTTACACCTGTGTATCTTCAAAGCCAGGACACTTTAGGAAAAGCCCGAAGGCACAATGGGTCTGTTGCGTAATTTTGCTACATCAATATAACTCATTGTTTCTAATGTAAAATTCTGCGAAAATAACGATGTGCATATTATAAACTTTCAAAATCCACTCATTAACTCAGAAAATACCTTCCATTTCAAACAACCCGCGCTACGCTAGACACTATATCACCGCGGCTTATAACTACATAGATGGAACCATCTCGTTTATGTAAACATGGACAGAACTTACGAACATTGGAATGTTTCGTTTAGATACGTACATTTCTTATATTATTTTGTAATCTTTGATAAACCGAAAAGACCACACAGCAAATGCAGCCAATATTTCACGCATTAAAAAAGAAATTCCATCATTTTGTAGTTACGATGTTGTTTACTTATGCACCGTGGTTCCGTCTATGTAGTAGTATACTGATGCAAATAGTGTTTAGTGTACGGCCTGTTTGAAATTGAAGTAATTTTCTGAGTAAATGAGTGGATTTTGAACGATTTTAATGTGTGCATCGTTATTTTCGCCGAATTTTACAAAAGAATCAAGGTTCTATAATGTTGTAGCAAAAGTATGCAACAGACCCATTGTTCTTAGCTCATCAAGTTGTCTAATTTCCTTTATTAAAAACACAAAATTTCAGACCCTTGCAACTGGCCCATTCATTTGTTCCGAAGAAATGCTGCTGGCAGGTACGATGCATGCAGGTGTTAGTACTTCCATCGCATTGGGTCAGAAAGGGTTGAAACACTCTGTGTATCTGCAAAAGGAATGTGTTGTACGTTGCACAATTATTCGACCAATACGCCACGCACATCAAACCGACGCGACGCGACGCCTGCGCCGTGGTGGTCGCGGTGGGAAGTTGTGATTGAAGCGATTTCTGTGAAGGTGATTTAGAGACGCCCGTCGCCACATCGGACAGGGGACCAAAATATGGACTTTTCTGGACAACATTCAACGAGGTATACGAGGTATCAAGACTCAAGAGGAACAGACTTGAGGGCCGGGACTAGAGGACCCACATGTTACCCTTGTAAAAATGGGTCATCTTCTGGTACATAATGGGTATGTTGCATACTTTTGCTACAACAATATAGAACCTTGATTCTTTTGTGAAATTCGGCGAAAATAACGATGCGCACATCAAAAACGTTCAGAATCCACTCACTAACTCAGGAAATCACTTCAATTTCAAACAGCCCGCGCTACACTAGACACTATTTGTACCGGTATACTACTACATAGACGGAACCACCGTGCATAAGTAAACAACACCGTAACTACAAAATGATGGAATTTATTTTTTAACGCGTGAAATATGAGCTGCATTTGCTGTCTGGTCTTTTCGGTTTATCAAAGATTACAAAATAAAATAAGAAATGTACGCATCTAAACGTAACATTCCAATGTTTGTAAGTTCTGTTCATGTTTACATAAACGAGATGGTTCCATCTGTGTAGTTATAAGTCGGTGATATAGTGTCTAGTGTAGCGCGGGTTGTTTGAAATGGATGGTATATTCTGAGTTAATGAGTGGATTTTGAAAGTTTTTAATATGCACATCGTTATTTTCGCCGAATTTTACGTTAGAAACAATGAGTTAAGTATATTGATGTAGCAAAAGTGCGCAACAGACCCATTCTTAAGATTGGTTTGAGCTACAGCAATGAGATTTTGTACACACTCTCTATTACATTCTGAAGGCATGGAAGTAAAAAGTTAACTTTTGTGCAACTTTAAGCTCAATTTTTTGTGTGATTGCTTTTGAAACAAACATTTGGTGCTGGTGTTTTCGGGGGCGAACAAGAGGCAACTAATACACCAAGCTCATCTATACCCCCCCTTTTTCGGTGGGTTTCAAATGAGCCCGATGGATTTGAAGCCGCACCGATTACTATCGGTGACCGATGCACCGAATCCATCATCACCAATCATCTGATTGAAGCAAAGGTTGCGTGAATGTAAAGTAAAGCATGAAACGCGAAAATACGCTTGCAGTCGCTACACAATACACACCCGCACTCAATTTGGTAAAGACGCTCACTTATAAGAAATCGAATTAACTATTCAACTTCGGATATAGGATAGATTACGAGGATGGGGCAGTTGCAAAGGGTCTGAAATGTTGTGTTTTTTTATCAAGAAAATGAAAGAACTTGATGAGGTAAGAACAAATATGCCTTTGGTTTCTACTTAAGTCCAATTATCGTTTTCGAGATGAGATTTTGGCCCGAAATACATTGTTTTAAATGGGAATTCCGCGTTGTGAACACCACGCTCACAATTTTCTACAACTTTACACGTGTGTATCTCCGAAACCGGGGCACTTAGGAAGAAACCAAAGGCACCATTGTTCTCAGCTCATCGAGAACTATCATTTTCTTTATAAAAAACACAAGAGTTCAGACCCGTGCAACTGCCCCATTCGGCTATTGTAAGCAAATAGACTGTTTTAGTAGAGCGATATATCGTATCGATTGCCATCCGAGGGCCTCTGGTTCCAAACAAACTCTGGTTCAATGTAATTTCCCCATAAGCGAACTTTTGAACGGAAATTTAGGGTAATAAATCAAACAATTAATGCGACCTTTTTGCGATTATGAATTCTACGTCCTCGAAAATGCTTGAGTATGCCTGGTTCCTTGACTAAAACTGCCAAAATCAATAAGATATTACAGATTAAATGTTGCATTTGTAGGTTAGAATCGCCCGAAATCCCGCCAAATTCCACAACAACAACAATAACATTTGGGTGATTCCAACCTCCAAACGCATCGTTTAATCTGTAATATCTTGTTGATTCCGGCAGTTTTACGGGTGGAACCAGGCAATATGAAGCATTTTCGAGGACGTAGAATTCATAATCGCAAAAAGGTCGCATTAATTGTTTGATTCAATACCCTAAATTTCCGCTCAAAAGTTCGCTTATGGGGAAATTACATTGAACCAGAGTTTGTTTGGAACCAGAGGCCCTCGGACGGCAATCGATACGATATATCGCTCTACTAAAACAGTCTATACCCACGTTAGAACTTCCTTGAAGCACAAAGCATAAACTTCTGAGTCCAAAAAATCTATTATTTGATCTAGTGAGCGATGCGCCACTCGACAGCCTGGGACGCGTGACGCTGTATAAGTGACACACCCTTTCTCTCTCTCTCTCTCTCTCTCTCTCTCTCTCTCTCTCTCTCTCTCTCTCTCTCTCTCTCTCTCTCTCTCTGCAGTATCCAAATTCACTGCATGTTTCCACGACTTCGCCTGCTCGGAGCTCTTTTGACTGCTGAGATGACCTTTTTTGTCTTCGAAATGATTAATGGGTCATGAAATGGAGTGCGGAGCTATGCGAGAAAAATTCGTCCCGGAGGATTAGCATGTAATCTTTACCTTTTTCCACGGTGAATTTCAAAATTGCTAAGCGAGTCGACGGGAACTTGAACTTTCCTCGGCTTCTTAAGTTCAAAATTCTGAGAGAACACGCCAACACGCCAACACGGCGTTATACCCTCGACAAATTTCTTTCGGTACACGTAGAGGTCGTTTTATATAGAAGCCTAGGCGCAACTAAACAGATAATCTTTGGAATATCTCAACCTTATTTCTCATACAGCGAAATGAAAATGAATGAAATGGGGCAGTTGCAAGGGTCTGAAATGTTGTGTTTTTTAATAAAGAAAATGGTAGTACTTGATGAGCTAATAACAATGGTGGCTTTGGTTTTTTCCTA
Organism: Trialeurodes vaporariorum; assembly: GCA_011764245.1. NCBI lineage: Eukaryota > Metazoa > Arthropoda > Insecta > Hemiptera > Aleyrodidae > Trialeurodes > Trialeurodes vaporariorum. The sequence continues at coordinate 6,027,189 of VMOF01000320.1, read as the reverse complement.
AGTGTTTTGGTTTCGGAGATACACACGTGTAAAAATGTAAAAAATCGTGTACGCAGTGACGTCACTACACGGATTTCCCATTTAAAATAATCAAAAATCAAAATCTCATCTTCGGAACAATGAGTCTTAATTAGGAACCAAATGCATTTTTGTTCTCAGCTCATCAAGTACTTTCATTTTCTTTATAAAAACACAACATTTCAGATCCTTGCAATTGCCCTATTGAATTTGAGCTTTACACGGAAAAAAAAAGACGCGGGTAGAATTTATCACCTGCATAGCTGATTTTGGAGTCTGCTATCAAAAATGGTAAATTTTATCATTCTATGGTAAACGCAACGTACCTTATGGTGAAATGTTCTAACAGGTTATCTTAATTTACCACAAGGTGCGTTGCATTTACCATATGATGGTAAAATTTACCATACTTGATAACAGAATCCAAAATCAGCTATGCAGATGTTAAATTCTACCCGCGCCTTTTTACTTTCTCACTCTAATGAAATTAGAAAAATTGAGAAAGTATTGCGATGGCGCAGAGATTTTTGATGCATTTTGTTTCGATACTTGGCCCGCTGCGACTAACTAAATCATGATAATTATAAAATAACTGGCTCTTATCATGCCTAATACTATCCTAAAGAACATCCATCCATGATATTTCAATATTTCTGAACCATATGTGGTAGGGAGGAATAAATGAAAAAAATTTCTGTGGCGTCTGTCTGTCCGTCTGTCTGTCTGTCCGTCTGTCTGTCTGTCTGTAGTCAAGAACATGAAATCCAGCATAACTTTTGAACTATTGATCCATATGCATCCAAATTTTACAGAGATGTTGCTTTTAACATTCCCCAGAAGGACTTTTTTTGTTTTTTTAAAATTTTAATTTTTAGGTTAGTTATGGATGAAAAATGGTTTCCATTAAAATCAATGGGAAAATGGGTCAAAAAAGAGAAAAATTTAAATATTTCAATATTGGATCTTTGGATTTGGAAGAAAATTTGTAAAAACATTCTACAACCATCCCACAGTAAAATTAACCCCTTATAGTTCAGTAAAATAACCCTTAAGACCGTTTAAAAAATCAATTTAGGGCGTTCGAGCCAAAAAATGGAATAAAAGTGAGAAATTAATCTTGTATATCAGTGCCAATTACTAAAAGCTGGATGAATTTTGATGAAACTTTGTATACACAATGTACTACCACAGTGCTAAAATATTTTCTTCTCACTATCATCATAATAAATCCTTTGGACCGTTTCAAGGGACCATATAGGTGCGATTGAGAAAAAATAAGACCAATTAAGCAAATAAAAACATAATCCTACTTATTGAGATAATTCGGGTTAGGTCCAACTAATTTTAATTAAATCCGGCACAAACAATCTACCTACCTACATTTACTCTTCTTTATATAGAATTTCATAGCATTACAATATACAGCCCTTAAGACTGTTTAAAAAATCAAAATCGGTGCGCTCGAGCCAAAAAATTGAATTATCGTGAGAAATTAATCTTTGAACTTGGAGTCAATCAATTATGGCTCGATGAATTTTGATAAAACTTCTGTGCACACAATCCACTATCAAAATACTAAGATATTTTCCTTTCTTAGTCACCATACACAACTGATAAAACCTTTTCAAGAGGCAATATAGGTGGGATTGAGAGAAAAATATGGGAATATATGCAAATAAAAACATAATCCTATTAATTGGGATAATTCAGGTTTGGTCCAATGAATTTTGATAAAAACTGGCAAATACCATCTACAATTAGTCTATAAAAGAAAGTATTCTTTACAGGTACAATATACAACACTTAAGAGAGTTTAAAAATTAAAATAGGGTGATCGACCCAAAAACATGAATTAAAGCGGGGAATTGATGTTAAAACTTGGAGTCAATCATTCATGGGATGAATTTTAATGAAACTTTGCACAAACATATTATGTTACTGACCCACTAAAATATTCCTATCATACAGTCATCATCAAAAACCTTTAAGACCGTTTCAAGGGCCAATATAGGTGCGATCGAGCAAAAATCTTTGAAACCAAGCAAATAAAAAAACAATCGTAATACTTGGAATAAGAAATTCAATTATGACTCAATTATGTTTGATGAAAATTGCAACAAAAAGTTTGCAACCAACCTAGGCAGGGATTTCTTTTCAATGTAAAACTATAATTTACAACCCTTAAGTCAGAGACTGTTTAAAGGCAAAATAGCTGTTCCATCAATAAACCCAAAAATAGAATATCCAAAGAAAATTAAACTTATAAAGAAAATGGATGGATGAATTTTGTTGACATTTGGTGTACACAATCTAGAAACAAAGAATATCTTTAAAGGGGGGTTTAATCTACCAAACTAAAAAATTCTTTTGAAGATCCACAGTTCAAAACCCATCCTTCAAAGGATGAAGTAGGCAACTTTTCGTACAGCTTCTCTGCAAAATCGCAAACACTTCGAATTGAAGGCGAAATTATGTCCAGAGGTGAAAATATTTTAAATTTGATGGGAGTCTAGGAGTCTCTCCCAGAATTCTAAAGGGGGTTGGGGGTCTCCCCCAGATATCTAAAGGGGGGTCTGGGGGTCTCCCCCTGAATTATAAAGGGGGGTCTGGGGGTCTCCCCCTGAATTATAAAGGGGGGTCTGGGGGTCTCCCCCAGAATACTAGAGGGGGTCCGGGGGTCTCCCCCAGAATACTAGAGGGGGGTCTGGGGGTCTCCCCCAGAATTCTTAAGGGGGTCTGGGAGTCCTTCGACCCCCCCCCCCCCAGGTAAAAATGGAGGGAGAAAGTGTTCGTAGGGTGTTCCCTACAGTTTATTTTCTTTTTTTTTGCGTGTAGATTTGCTCTAAGAAACGCTTTAAAACAGTGTTGCCAGATGGAGGGTAAAAAGCCGTACTGTCCCCATTCAAATCAAAGTAAAGCGTGCGGCTTTTTCACCCCAATCTGGCAACACTGCTTTAAAACCAAAACTGTCGACCTCTCAGATCGGAGGTAAGTTTTGTTTTGATTTGAAGGAAAGAAAATTTAAAATTTACCAAAGATTATCGTTATGAGCTACGCCTACAATTCTGAAACTAACTCTACCCGAGTATAATTTGAAATTTTTGTGAGTCGCGTAACAAACGAATGTAATTTTTTTGCGATGGACCTGTGGCTATACGGGTTCAAATCAGTGGTGAGGCGTGCGATTTGGCAACGTTCCTTTTCCCCCATTAAAACACATTAGAAAGGTCGAAATGCCTGGTCATCGCCTATGACTGGAGTGTTTGACTTTTTTGGTGAACTTGAATGGCAAAAATACATTGTTGCCAAATTTAACGCTTCGCCTTTGGTTCAAATAGACAATGTTTTTTTTTTTTTTTTTTTTTTTTTTTTTTTTTTAAATCCTTCGGTTTCACCTTTAGCATATACGAAAGTTGCAAATTCACGGCTCTGGTTGGTCAAAAATGAAACGAACAAAAAATTGGCGATAGTGGTGCTGGACCCGCAGTGTAGAAGTGACGAGGCACTCCTAAATCTTTATTCCTCACTTTCTCCTAATGCTCGAAAAGCCTTCATTGCAAATTTTGAAACTTGGTCCTATAGAGCGCGCGCAAAGTGTGAAAATGTAGGCGAATTTTACAAGCTCCTTTCCTCAGCGCGGGTCACTTTCTTTTGTACACCAGAAACCGCGACCCACGCAACGCAACGACGGAAGAGGAGGAGGAGGAGAAAAAGGAGGTAATTTGCTTTTTCGGAGAGAAATTTAAAGCAAACTCAGCGGCTATGTTGTGTTTCCAAACCATTGGGTCACATCTCATTGAACATCGATCGATGATGGAATGATGGATGGTGCGCGCAGAGGGAATTCATCGTTGGAGTAGATGACAGTTGGGTGGGTGCGGGGGGAATGGGTTGCCGGTTGTAGTTGTCTGACGCTGAAGGGGCAAAAAATCGACAGTTTTCCAACGACAGCTATAGATATTGAATACTAGCCGTTCCAGACATCCTCGATTCTTACGCCTTAACGACATAGTGTGTCCGGCTGTTATGAACGTAAAACCAGGTTTTCTCATCATGAGATACCTCTTTCTCACCCCTCTTGAGAGATTTTCTCTTTCTTTCCTTTCCCTCTTGAGAGAATGGTCGGCCTGGGCTACACTAGTTTGGCCTAAAATCGGGTTTGTCCTGTAACATATACAGGGTGTAACAAAACTATATACAGTAATTTTCAGGGCGTGTTTTAGAGGTGGTCTTTTCGAGTTACAGTGTTGCAAAGTATCCGAAAAACGAATTGAAAAATTCGCCTTTATTTCTTTGATTTTGTCAATTCTTGGCCGACCTCTGCAACTTCAGGGACGATTTTCTCGGAAATGGTTTGCGAAAAGGAAAAACTTGTAACGATCAAAAATGCTTATTTTTTTACGAACTTTTGAATTATACTAATCGTTTTTGGGTTCAATGAATCCGAAAGCATGTTTTCACATAAAAACCCCCAAAACCCCCCCCAAATTTGTGCATACAGCATTTTCACGGCCAAAATCGGTAAGAGCGCCTAAAATTACATCACAGCACTTGTTTACGAGCATTAAGAAAAATTCACGAGGGAGTTACGACTATTTTTCAATTCGTTTTTCGGAAACTTTGCAACACTGTAACTCGAAAAGACTGCGATTTCGGACCCATGTTTATAGGGAAAAAAAGTCTTATTTTTACCTCTAAAGCACGCCCTGAAGATTACTGTATATAGTTTTGTTACACCCTGTATAAACATGGCAGCCTCGCTCAGATGCGAGTAGAGGCGGTAAGATTCACACTTGATTGAAATTGAAAATGATATAAGATGCAAGCAAAAGCAAAGAGACTCGTCGTCGTTCGGACAGGCAGCGTTGCCAAATCATCCGGCTCTCTCCATAAGAGCACATAGGTGAATCCATACGATCTGGCAACATCGAGAGCAGGTGCGAGTGTTGAGACCAAAACCCTGCGGTTTAAAAATCGAAGCTCGTTTCAAGGATTTCCCTGCATCACTACACCAAGTATCCGGCAATCGACCGCGCAGCACCCCCCCCCCCTCCAAACTATCGGATATACTTAGTCGCCCATGATTGAGCAAAGTCGGGGAAAAGTGAATAGACGACCGGATAAAAGGAGGGAAGGAGAGACGCGTGAGAGGGAGGGGGGGGGGGTAAATAGATGGATACATCGTCGTTGTAGGGCGACAGAGCATGAGTGACAATAGAATACATTTGATGGAGGTGGATCCCACGCAGACCGCGGGGTTCATTTTATTTATTTTTTTTATTTATTTTTTTTTATTTATTTATTTTTTTTAAAAATATAACTCTTTTTAACACGACTGTACAGATTTTATGCGCAAAAATGGCTGTTTTTCTTATGTTTGAATAACTTTAGACTAAATACATGTTACTAAATGAATATACATTTTACATATTTTTTAAACACAACTGTATAGTCCCCCCCCTTATTTTCATGTTCGTATGAAATACGGATGATGATGGTGGTCTGATTCTTATGACGATTTATAAAATAAAAATTAAGAAAAATAAAAATGAAAAAAAAAATAAAAATTAAAAAAAATAAAAATTAAGAAAAATAAAAATTAAGAAAAATAAAAATTAATAAAAATGAAAATTAAGAAAAATAAAAATTAATAAAAATAAAAATTAAGGGGGGGAAGCCTTCATGAAGAGCACTTTAGGAGGTCGTCAGATTCCAGCGAAGGCCCGTGAACAATCGATTGCCGTTTTTCTAAACAAAAATCGATTAGAATTTGAGTGAAAGTATCGATTATCAGGATGTTCAATTAGATCCTAAGGATCGATTCTTTTCTGTAGATTTATAAGAGTGCAAATCAATGCATCGAATAAATAACAATAAAACCTTGAGATTAAGTAATTCCGGTTTGTACATGGTTCTAAAAACATTGCTAATTCAGCCCTGAAATGTACAAAGGTGCACGGATATAAATCAAATTCTAAAGTCAAAACTTTTGGAAAAACGCGAGTTTCCAAGTATGAGTTCAAGCAGGTTTTAATAAAGCGAGAGTGTCGTATCAAAGTTAGCATTTCGTCCACTTTAAACAAATAAAGAAGAAATAGAGCCATTGGATAAGCCTTGAGCGGTGAACACTATCAAATTCGGCCTTTCAAATGGGGCTTAAAGTTTAAACTTTAAATGGGAAAAAACCGTTGCCAGAAGACACGTTTTCCCACTGTTTAGTGTAATTTTTACAGTAATATTTATTTTTAACTTTACTGGGTCAAAGTTCATTCGTCTATCCTGCCTCCATGCGCAACAACTTTGATCTAAAACAATGATCGTGTGCATTATGCAACGAAGTGGGAGATGATGAAAAGATTTTGCTTTAATCTGTTTTTGTTTTGGTTTTTTGTTTTAATTTGGTTGTCATATATGTCAGAGCGAATTAACGGGAATAAGACATTTTATTCTCAAGACTGTTAAGTATCAGAAACCGCTGTCAAATCTACACACGAAGTTGAAAAATAGTTTCTTTCCATGAAGCAAATCCAAATCTAGCTCTTGTAGCAGTGATGGATCGTGTAATTTGGCAACCATGCTTTTTTGCCATTTAAACCTATGGAAAAGTATCGATATTTTGGGGGCTGCAATTGCACCTCCTGAAGATCGATTGTTTTACATAGGTTTAAATGGAGGGATTACGTTGTTACCACATTGCACGAGCCGCCACTGTCTTGTAGAGTAACCCAAGTGACAACAGAGCTTTAACCACGCTTTTCGTTTGAAATTGCTATCCGCCTCAGCAGTCAGCAGAGCAGCACCAAACACCCAAGTGTCCGAGTTCAGCATCAGCGTCCTGACTTAGTGTCGAGTAATTTGCATTCGTAATTAATGTCAACCTTTAACTGATGTGAACTGACAAGGGGTGGGCAGCACAATCTGGGTCAGAGGTCGAATCTCGCCGATTCCATCCAGATCCCTCCAGATCCCTCCCAATCAGTTGCAGCTCGTGCTATTTGGCAACCATGTTAATTTTCCATTTAAACCCATACAAAAGTATCGATATCTTGGAGGTGCAATTGTACTTCCTGAAGATCGATTGTTTTACATAGATTTAAATGGAGAGAATGCGTTATTGCCAGATTGCACCCGCTGCTACTGCTCCCAATCCAGCGCATACGACCATACGTGTTTTTAATTTTTTGAGTATTAACTGGAACAGTTTTCATGCGACCGTTCGAAAAGACTATAGAGTCCGAGGAAAATTTTAGATATACGGTGTTCCTTTCAGAGCTGTCGTTTTGCGTATAGTTAATCGATTTTTTCAATTCACCGATGATTCCACCGGTTGAGAAAAGATTACACCGTTCAGTTCAGTGCGTATACCTGCAATGCACGAAATTACGAGCAAATGTAATCTTTTCTCAACCAGTGGAGTCGTGAATGACTTAAAAAAAAAACTTGGGTGTATTTTAATTAATTACCGGATTTTCCACCGATTGAGAAAATATTACAGATGCGAGTATTTTCGTGCATTACAGGCATACACTGAACTGAACAGTGTAATCTTTGCTCAACCGGTGGAGTCATCGGTGGATTGAAAAATGCTATTAATTATACGCCAAACGGCAGCTCTGGTTTATTTACGGTAACCGGACTAAACAGCTTTCCGGGTGATTTCAATGACAACTAGAATAATTTTATTTATGCACAAATCAGATCCTTAGACTAATTACTTAATTTGGAATTATGTATTTTGGGCTATGAAAGATCACAGTGAGAAACGCAACTGAGAATTTGTCTCCCACGATCTTTGACAAATTGAACACAAGTGACATCGCACGTGACAGGGCTTTACGAAGTATTCGAAAACACACGTCTATTGTCGTATCGAAAAAATGTGGCGGTCCGTATACCTTTATGTAAGTTTTTCCCGCATCTGATATCAGGAATTATTTTTCAAAGTTTGTGTTCGAAACCTTAAAGTGTGAATGTCAAAGGTATACCAGATTACCTGAAAAGTACGGTCAGGCTTGATTTCCGGATTTTTCAAAACCATCCATGAATTCTAGACGTAAAAATACTTCGGAACACTTTTCATTACATTAGGTTCATATTTTGGACGCGATTCCAAAAAAAAAAAAAGAAAAGTGCATTGTTCAAAACTTTGGGGGCCTCTACCTCGAAAGGGGACATTTTTGGAGCCATGATCATGCGAAAGGCGGGGACGGGGGGGGGTGTCAAATACATTATAGTTCCAAATGTATGCTATCAAAGTTTGGTAAATGAGCTTTGAAACACCAGTGGCGGCTCGTGAAATCTGGCAACAATGGATATCCTCCATTTAAACCTGTGTAAAATAGTCGATTACTTGGTGAGGCGCCTGCGCCTCACCTAGTATCGATCTTTTTGCATACGTTTAAATGGCAAAAGTGCACGGTTGTCAGATTGCACGAGCCGCCACTGTGAAACACTCTATACAGGGTGTCCGGTAAGTCCCGGAACGGCTGCGCCATTTCTTTATTTACGCAGATAAAAAAACCAAACTTTGGGAATGTTCCTAGATAAATAAAAACTACTTTTTGGGGGGGTCAAAATTTTGGTCGCCCCTCCCGGGGGGGCGGGGGCGCCCCTAACTTTTTTTTTTCAAATGGCAACCCCTATCTTGTGATACCTTATTCGAAAGAAGGTAAAAAACTGAGCATTTTGGCGCAAACCGCATGTCGATATCTTTTTTAGTATTCGAGATATCGAACTTCAAAATCTAAGGAAACCCATTTTAAAAAAATCATAACTCTTATTCAGAAAGTCGCTATTTAAAAAACTAGGGGTCTAAACTACTCTACATAACAAGCTCTTTCCAGGGAAAAACACCTCTGCCCAAAAAAATTAACTTACAGTTATTGTTTTTTTTCCCGCCAAAATTTTTTAAAGCATTTTGGCGGGAAAAAAAACAATAACTGTATGTTAATTTTTTTGGGCAGAGGTGTTTTTCCCTGGAAAGAGCTTGTTATGTAGAGTAGTTTAGACCCCTAGTTTTTTAAATAGCGACTTTCTGAATAAGAGTTATGATTTTTTTAAAATGGGTTTCCATAGATTTTGAAGTTCGATATCTCGAATACTAAAAGAGATATCGACATGCGGTTTGCGCCAAAATGCTCAGTTTTTTACCCTCTTGCGAATGAGGATCACAAGATAGGGGTTGCCATTTGAAAAAAAAAAGTTAGGGGCGCCCCCGCCCCCCCGGGAGGGGCGACCAAAATTTTGACCCCCCCAAAAAGTAGTTTTTATTTATCTAGGAACATTCCCAAAGTTTGGTTTTTTTATCTGCGTAAATAAAAAAATGGCGCAGCCGTTCCGGGACTTACCGGACACCCGGTATAACACAATACTTTAGCTCCCATCCTATCTCTGCAATGTGCGTTCAGACCAAAGGCGGATCCAGCAATCTGGCAACTGTGTATTATTCTCATTTGAATGCATTAAAAAAATCGATTGGTAAAAGGGCTATGGCCCCCCTCAAGAATCGATTGTTTCTCATACGTTCAAATGGGATAAATTCGTGGTTGCCACAACGCTGGATCCGCCCATGGTTCAGACGTGCGAAGAGAGAGAAAGACATAAATTCCAAAATGCACCCATGATCAAAATGGATCAAAGACTGACAATGTAAATCACAACCTCCGTTTTTTTTCTTATTTCATTTTATTTTATTTTTTTTTTTCTAAAAGAATTGTTAACCCATAAACGAAAGATAATCTGTCGAGAATGAAAAACGTGATTAAGTGCCTGAAAAAGCCCCGTGTTGACAGGGTCGAAGACTTATAGAATTTCCTCTTACTACTGAAACCTATAAGCCTAGCGACGCCACTATTAAGAAAACATTAGTAAGTACTAAAACTGGACTGCCTAGACAGTTTCAGATCCGTATTTTCAACATATTCCGAGTTTTTTTTACAAAATCAAAAATCAAGTTGAGCTGTTCGGCTCCTCAGATTTTAATACAAAAACCAGTTATAATGCATCAAAACAAGTGAACATAATCCCTAAACTTGATCTACTCAGAAAGACATTTCTAGGATAGAAAATACGGATATTTCATAGGAGTTTAGTCCAGTTTTCATTTTATATTATTCATTTATGCATCTATTTTTTTATCATTGGAGTAAGTCTTGATAATTTTGAAGCGATATCGTTTACCTTTTGTGAACGGATGACAGAATGTTATTTTAGAGAACGTAGCCATTTAGCCATGTTTATATAGCCATGGGCTGCTTGAGGAAAGAAGGATAAGGAAACAGTTATTTTACTATCCAAAAACTGTCAATCACTATCAGTTCCACGAAAAAAAAAAAAATATCTGACATAGTTCAATTCATCTCAACGATGTATAGGATTTTTAGAAGATCGCAGTCCGTGGATCATTATCGCATTAGCCACAGGAGGCAACGAAAACATGACCTTGTTATACCTCCAGCGTTGCCAGATTTTAGAGATCAGTATAGATTTTACATTGATCCTTATCAACCATCAACCAGTAAAAAAAATGTATTTAATCAATGAAAGCATTCCTTAGTTATATACTGTTTTTAATTTTTATTTATATTTATTTATTTATTTGTTTATTTATTTATTTATTTATTTATTTATTTATTTATTTATTTATTTATTTATTTATTCATTTCTATTTTTTTTTCTTTCTTTAACTTTAGTTTACTTGAATCTAGTCTAGTTTAGTTTAGTTTAGGGCAGTAAACCCCTGACGGGGTTTGCCCATTCAGATATGTATACTTTTTTTTGTCTATGTTAATTAAATATGAAATAAACTCCCTCCAAGCAGGGTTACTGCTTGGTGGAAACTGGAAAAAAAAATGGGAAATCTATCGATATTTCCCTAAAATTTGGCAACGCTGGAAAATCAGTGTAAAACAGCGTTGCCAGATTTCAGGGAAATGTCAGTAGATTTTACATTGATCCTTATGGGAAACCTATCGATATTTTCCTTAAATCTGGCAACGCTGTGATATATACTCTGACGTCCTCTATTTTTATACCTATACGGAGTGCAAGTTGTAAAATGAGAACTAGCACACGTGCACATACTCGTATATGTATACTCCATTCAAGAATTCCCTGATGGAAAAAAAAAAGATGAATGAAGAAGGCGCAGGAGTTGCGCTGACCATATCGTAATAAATCATCAAGTTCATGCCTTATTTTCAACAGCCCCCCCACCCTTCACTGTTTCACAATTGAATTTTGTGCTATTGATTTTACCGCTTCCTATTATCCTATTCGCATTCTCTTATTTCGCTATTTTCACGCAGGTTTTTTTTCATTTGAGTATCCAGCGTCGAATGACTCACAGTGGGCTATTATGACAGTTTTGGCGGACAGAAATCAGCTGGTTAAAATCAAGGTTATAGATTAAAAAGGTATGCTCTAGAGTCCCTATATGTAGAGAGTTAAGACAAGTGAAACCATGGGCGCCGCCATTTGGATGTAATTTTGCACATTTGTTTACAATCTGAGGGCGTTGTTGTGTTTTCGTCCACTGCAAAGATTACAGTCCCGCTGAGTTTCTAACGATGTAATCTTTTACTGCTTTTATGGATCGACATCTATTTACGCTTTGAAAGATTCTTTTGGGATTTATAGACATTCTTGAGGCGTATCATGATTAAAATTAACAGATTCGTCGAAAATTAACTCTTTATCCGTAAAATACCGTTGGTAAACAACTGCGATAGTATAAACAAAAGTGCAAAATCGCATCCAATGGCGGCATCCGTAGAGCCTAAAACTAATCGACCAATCAGAAGTTGACTACCCTCTTGTCTTAACTCTCTACATAATGGGACTCTAGTATGCTCATGTGACTTCGCGCCGGAAATTCAGTGGAGAGCGCGGTTCAAAATTACTGCAGGCAAGATGGCCGACAAAAGCAGAAAACGTATAGTCTTTGCAGAAAACATTGGGTTCTTTTCTGCTTTGCTGCAGAGGGCCGCCACATGTTTTCTGCAAAGAGTACAAGTTTTCTGCTTTTGTCGGCCATCTTGCCTGCAGTAATTTTGAACTGCGCGCCACTGAATTTGTGGCGCGAAGTCAGATGAGCATACCTCTTTAATCTATAACCTTGGGTTAAAATGATCTGACGTTATCGTTTGAAAGATTATAGGATTGCTAATTTGAGATATTTTTACGATACACGGCAAAAGAGCCCCCCCTCAACACTTGACCGACTCATTTCAGAACCTTGAACGATTTTTCTTTTATTTTTTTGCTTTTTTTCTTGAACGATTTTTTTGTTTTGTTTTTGTTTTGTGGAGGTTGAATTAAATAGGTCAAAAAGCTATACGAATGTGTGAAATTATGTAGGCTTGAAAGATTATAAACACAAGATGAACGATGAATGACTTATTTTGAGAACGGCCTTTTCAAGGCAGAATCAGGTTTAGAGCAAAACGAGATAAACAGCGGCAGTCTTTCAATTTTCCATTTTAATGGACGAACACATTTCGCGTTTAAAGGTGAAAATGTATGGAGATACGCAATGATATATTTCCAACTTGCTTTGTTTTTAGGCAATTTCTCTCGTTTTCCTCTGAAACTAGATTTTAGTTACGCGTAAAAGGCCTTTCCCGAAATATGCCAATCAATAGCCTCGTTTATGCGAGAGATCTCAACCCGGGTCCAACTCGGGTTAGCGTATAAACACCCGCGTGTTTGAACTCGAGTTCAAAGGATTTCTTTCTTCTTCTTCTCTGTGTTTGTTTACATTTTTGACAAAGATGGCGGCGATACTTGGTGCGGTACGGACAAGTGCGACCGCATAAGACGTGTGTTTAACCTCGCTCGATTTGGTGACATTTGGTGACAAACCTAACCTAGGTTTGAATCGGGGTCGAGTCGAACCCGAGTTCAGCGAAAACCGAAGTGTTTATGTGAGCATCTCAACCCGCGTTCGACTGAACCCAGGTTCTAGAACCCGGGATGAGATGCTCGCATAAACGAGGCTAATGTTTCTAGCAGTGGGGATGTTGCACACTTTCGCTGTAAGCAATTTAAGGGTCGATGCAGATGCAATAAACCCTGCAAAAATAACGATGATAGCACAACACAAACTCACGAAATCTACTCCTAAACTCTTAAAATTATTTTAAATGCGCGAGCGTAATGGCGTCGGAGGCCAATAATAATGGGAGATTCCCATTCAATAATACTGTCACTCCACCAATTAAGAAGTGACTAATCAGAGACGACTTTCCTTTGACACAAGTGTCACCAGGTGTCACGGTATACCATTGATCGGAAGTGAATCACTATACTCTGGTGTCTAATTATACCAACTACACGGAAAAAAAAGATTCGTGAAAATAACCATACGGATACCTGATTTTGGAACCTGCTAGATGTTATGGTAAACTTGACCAGAAGTATGGTACATTTACCGATACTTTGAGTAAATTGAACATGCAGTCAGGTGACATCACCTAGTACCTAGTCAAAACATAGTATACTTCTGGTTAACATTACCATAAAATCTAGACGGTGCCAAAATCAGGTATCCGTATGGTTATTTTCACCGTACTTTTTTTTCCGTGTATGTGAATCATCGCAATCAGCATAGAGAAAGTGACGAAATTGAAAAATGGGAATCTCTCATTGCTAGCGTCATATACGCCGCCATCGCGCTCACGAATTTAAATGCATTTAATGAATTTCGGAGTGAATTTCGTGAGTTTTCAGTACTACCATCGTTATTTTTTCAGGTTTCTGCACATGGGCGCCCGCAGAAAAACTTCCAAGGGGGGGGGGGGGGGGGGCAAAATTGTTGAACCCTAATGGAAGGTCTAGAGACACCCCCCCCCCCCCCCAGGAAAAAGGGGAAACTTTTTTTTTTTTTAATCCAAATAGAGTACAATTATTAAGCCATTGTAGAACGTAGGTGTATACAAATAATAATAATAATTTTGACGTGTTTGATATTATGAATAAAGGGACAACAGATGGTAATAGTAGTTAGAAAACTGTATAATTCTACTATTCCTTGTAAAAAGTGAGTTGGAATTACAAAATAAACAAATAATAAAGTTCGTCAACTAGTACTCCTTTCATTCACACTTCATTTTCTTTTGGTCCTTTCATTCGTGAAATTTTGACTGTTTTGAATTCCAGGGGGGGGGGGGGAGGTGCCCCCTCTTGCCCCCCCCCTCTGCGGGCGCCCATGTTTCTGCATCTGAATCGACCCTCAAAAGCGCTAACAGCAAAAGTGTGCAACAGCCCCACGGTAACTTACAGAGTTTTGGCCACCGAATTTGCCCACAGTGCGGTGTATGACTTCTCATTCAGCATTAGCAGATAGGACGATTTTAGACGCCAAAAAAAAAAGGAGTTTTGGAGAGACCAAGGTTCACTTATTCCTATAAACAACCACGGTATCATTTACCGAAAGTGTTCCATTTCTAAATCCAGTTTTACCGGTGCGATAAGGGCCTGTTGTGTGAACTAACTTCTCCAAGCAACTATTGTCCAGCATAGACTGAAAAACTCGCTGAAATTGTCTGTTCTACTATAAACGCTTGCTATAATAAAAATAATACAATGAATAAGACACTGGTGATTTACATATTCAGGCGTTTTTACAAGCTGCTTGTAAAACGCCCTGGCAAATCGCATGACGCTTTATTTCAAGGCCACAAAAAATCAGACTTAGCGCACTTCGACATCACAAAATAATCGAATCGAGGTTTACTCTACAGCTCATTCTGAAGATAATAAGAGCTGAGAAATTTAGGTTTTGGCGGATCCAGGAATTCATTTTTCTCTCTCTCCTCCTATTAGAATACGTGTGTTGGAAAAAGACAGATTAGGGGCAGTCACGTGGTTTTCGACCCTCTTCTATCCTTTTCTAACACATGCATTCTTATGGGAACAAGAAAGAGAAGGACAAATTTCTTGGATCCGCTATAATGAATTTAGGAGTTTTTATAAGTAAGGTTTTCCTTGACCGGTTCTTGTACTCTATGGTTTTGAAAATACAAGTTTTGGAACACAGTACCCGTTTGAACCAATACTGTGGAAGAACCATAGTCACGGAAAACCGAATCAGTACTTAAATTACTAGATTTATCAGCTTATTAGGTGTTGAGTGAGCCAATGTAAACTTTGATATGGATATTTTGACTATACAGTCCGCCTGTAAACCACCTGAGCATATAATGTAATTGCCCCTAACTTGTAAATTTTATAAATTACTCTTTTTAACGTGATTCCAGAAATTACGCAGAGTTTTCAATCCTACTATAATAAAGCCTGCGGGCCGATTTTTGAAATAATTAGATAAGGCTGGTAGGCTAGATGAATGAAGGACTTCCATTGGGCCAAATTCGAGCGCAGCTTTGTGACAACCTACGTTCATTCCTGCTTTTGAACTTTTTTCGTCATTTCTAATTTTAGCCGCCTCCTTCGGGACATATTGAACAGTGGCGTAGCGTGCAATGTCGCAACATTGTACTGAGTCCGTTTAAACCCACATAAAAGGTCGAATGCAAAGGTGCTCACCGAACACCCAATAGTCCGATATTTTTCAAGGGTTTAAATAGACGCAGTACAATGTTGCCAAATTGCACGCTACGCCACTGATATTGAACACCCTGAGCTCATTTAGATTCGAGGACAAAATCTATACCATTGGACATATTCTTCTTTATGGACATTTATTCACCGCATGGACCAATTGTGCATTGGACACTTCAGAGCGGACATTGTTTCAATGGGTATTTCTTGTTGGACATTTTGTACATTGGACATTTAAAATATAGGACATTTCCACTGAGCACCAAAATCAAAGACAAAAATCATCAAAAATCATCGTTTTTGACCTTTTAACCCTTTCATGCACGCATTTTGGGATTTGAGTTTTTTTGAGATTCATTTAGACCGTTCGAAAGAGGACACTTTTTTAAGAACTTTGATGGGTCACACAACTTTTTGAAAAATGTCCATTTAAATTCCATTGAATCACATGTTACATAAAATGGTACACATGTGTACCACCATCCAAGAAAGGGTTAAGCTTAACTTTCCAGTGACATTTCTACGTTTAAATTACTTGCTAAAGGTGTCTTTTGTGATTAAAAGTGGTATAAATAGCTAATAAACGATAAATTGATGAGAAATTTCCGCTCTGATTTCTGCCAATTTATGACAAAAAGTGTCTTTTGTGATTAAAAGTTGTATAAATAGCTGATAAACGATAAATTGATGAAAAATTTCCTTTCTGATTTTTGCCAATCTTAGACCATAGTGCGGCGTGCGTCTTGTCGCAGCAGGTGCAATGATTTCTTCGACAGAGTTGCCATTTTTCGGATAAAAATCCAATTTTTCCTATTTGACTTAATATTAAATTAGGTAATTAACAGGGCAATCTGGCAGCGTTGTTCTTCACAGACTCTGGAGCAGAGAGCGGAAGTAAAGGACGCGTAATCCTCATTTACTACTCAACGCTGCACTGTGGTCTGAGATCGAAAAAAAGTGGCCAAAAATCCAGTGAAAAATAGTCATCAAAAATCATCGTTTTCGACCTTTTAAGGTTAATTTAAGACTTTATGATGACACTTTCAAGTTTAAATTACTTGTTAAAAGTGTTCTCTGTAATTGAATTTGGTATTAAAAGTTTTTAAATGATGAATTTATGGGAAATTCACTTTCTGATTTTTGGCCACTTTTTGACGATCTCAGACCATAGTGCGCTGGAGAGACTCGGAGGACGAGAGTACTTTGACTACTTTGCCTATTCCTCCTCCACTATTTTGGTCCTCCCCGGCACAGGCAATGTTGCCAGATTTGAGGTTAAAAGTCTTACATTTTACATTTAATCTTACGGGGAAATAGCCGGCTGACAGCCACCGTACATTTGGCAACACTCGGCCCGACCGTCCACGCTCTGATCTACGGTACTTGGGAAGTTACGCTTCATTGTCAATGTCATAGACCACGGAGGAGTTGCCTCCCGTGCTTTCATAGCCACCGTATAAAAATTCGGGGGGGAGGGGGGGGAGGGGGGAGGGGGAGGAAAGGAGTCACCGATCGGTGAGAGAACCAAATCGTTCAGGCTTCGTTGTCAAACCTGCGCAGGCCAACGAGCTATAAGGCCGTCGCGTACACGCTCAAATGGATTTGATTCAACAGCAAAATTGCCAACCTGACATTTCCAAAATTCAAACATAACCCTGACCAAAACACCTCCAAAACGGGTTTATTTGGTTTTGTTGAGTGCTTAGATTGGTGAACAGATGACACACCGTCCATCTTCAAATAACTCTGTATAGTTTGACAGACCGTCAGATTGCACAGTTGTTTGACGAAAGCGGTGGCGTCGCGTGCAATTTGGCAACAATGTATTCTGTCCATTTAAACTCATGTAACAGATCGAATTCAGGAGGTGCACAGTGCACAAGGAAAATTCGATATATTTAATGAGTTTAAACGGAGCAGTTGCGTTGTTGCCACATGGCACGCGACGCCACTGGACGAACGGAACATCAACCAAACATGCAACATGTGTTGGCTCAACTGCCGCGCCCGCCGCGTGCCGTTTGTGGTGGATTTCGGTGAAATCCTATATTGATTCTAGAAATTAAAACAGTGATTTTCACGCTTTTAGGAGCGTGAGAATTCTAATTCAGCTTATTTCAGAATGAGCTGAAAACAAGCAAAATTTCATGAAAATCGGCTTGATAATGAACAGTTTGAAACAGACGAAAAAAAATGAGACTTACAGAAAATCGGGAATTTAATTTAGACCGCAGCTTTATCGCAAAAAATCTGTGAACAAAAAATGAAAAACAAGGTCATAAACAGGATGTTCCAGGAACGAGCAATGTTTTTACGAGGCAGTAAAAGGAAATGAAACGAAATTCGCAGAAAAAATGACAACCTGCGGGTCTTCAAAAGAAAAGTTTGAATTTGAATTCTTTTGATTCATGCGCATCTCAGATGCGAAAGAATTCATCATTATTCGATTATCTCTTGAATCTCATTCTCCTCGATCTGATACTGTATGATTCAGTTTTCCCGAAAAATGCTGACACGATATTATTTATTGGAGGGCCTCCTCCATTTCCCTCCGAGAATCATTAAAACAATAAAGAAAGGAATTTCGCTGGGACTAAAATACCATGAACTTTTTTAAAACAAAACATCAAAACTTGCAGCGCCTCTGGGTGGCAAATGAATTTTTTCTGCAGATAATCTGGTCGTAAAAGTGTCTTCATTAAAAGAACGAACACCTCATTCACTAAATACCACAGAGGAAAGATCTACGGGAAGATAAAATGATGAATAATTTGTATGTTAAAAAATATTTCAAAATGGCCAGAATTCTACAAATAGAAATTGTATTTCTTAAAATGAGCCTTAGAACATGCTTTTCGCATAAATCAATAATTGATGTTCTAGTAACAAGACAAACTAAAATATGCACAAATCTTTAGTTATTTTTCAAATATTTCATAAGGCATCATAAAACTCATTTTAAGACATAAAAGTTTATTTTGCAATATTATGACTGTTATGTCAACCCTTTAAATTTTTCAAATGATTTATTACTTTAAAGAAAATCTTCCTTTGCGCCACACTTGAAGTTTCAATTCCGGATGTTAATTTTTTTCCCAAACACTTATAAGAGCCGGTCATTTACTTTTTCGATAGATTGATCGTTAAAACTCCGTCAAAGCGATTTCATTGATCGAATAATGAGTTGAATCTCTGTTGCAATATGGTAACTATCGTTAAATTAAAGGCAACTCATCGGCACAGTCTATAAAAACGCAGCTAACTTAACTAACTAAGGTGACCACATAGTACCAGTGAGCAACAGTGGGAGATTCCTATAATGTCTAAGTCGCTTGTTCTACGGAAACACAGAGATATGTCTCATTGTTAGATTAAATAGGCGAATCTCGCATGATACCTGCGTCTCCACCACTAAACCCGATTCTGAGCGTGAATATCGTGATTTTTACTTTCCCACTACTAACAAAGTTAGAAATAGAGAAAGTATTGCAAAGGCGCAGACATTTTCAAGATATTTTGTTTCGATATTTGGCCCACTACGACAAAGTAAATCATGATAATTACAAAATAATTTGCTCTCATTATGCCTAGTAAGTACTATCCTAAAGAACACAGTTGGCAACGCAGTTGCCAATTGCTTACTTCAATTTATGTTGAAAATTAACACGAAATAAATATACATTTTTACATTTTATCCCCTCAGAAAGCGACCTGAAGACAATTCAAACGTTTTCCGACGTTTTAATCTCCGGATCAGATTCTCATTATCAAGCAGTACGTCAATGGTGGGGTTAGGATGCTCGATTAGTTTTCCTTCATGTCTTTTAGCTGTTTTCATGACCACCTGTTTTACTGTCTCGATTTGCAGGTCCCTATGGATATCCTCGTTCCTGGAGTACATAGGGGCGTCGGTTATAATTCTTAAAACTTTATTTTGGAATGTTTGGATTATCTTCAGGTTGCTCTCTACAGTGCATCCCCGAAGCTGGCAACCGTAGCTCCATACAGGCCTTAAAACTTGCTTGTATAAGAGCAGTTTGTTAGATAATGAAAGTTTAGACCTCCTTCCAAGAAGCCAGTACATTTTGCTCAATTTTAAATTCAACTCTTTTCTTTTTATTTTGACATGTTCACGCCATTTAAGTTTGGCATCTAGGGTAAGCTCTAAGCTTTTGGCTGTGCTGGCGAATGGAACGATTTTGCCATCTAAAAACACAGGTTCATATCCTACTTTTTTATAGGTAAATATACAGGGTGTCCGGTAAGTCCCGGAACGGCTGCGCCATTTCTTTATTTACGCAGATAAAAAAACCAAACTTTGGGAATGTTCCTAGATAAATAAAAACTACTTTTTGGGGGGGTCAAAATTTTGGTCGCCCCTCCCGGGGGGGGGCGGGGGCGCCCCTAACTTTTTTTTCAAATGGCAACACCTATCTTGTGATACCTCATTCGAAAGAGGGTAAAAAACTGAGCATTTTGGCGCAAACCGTATGTCGATATCTCTTTTAGTATTCGAGATATCGAACTTCAAAATCTATGGAAACCCATTTTAAAAAAATCATAACTCTAATTCAGAAAGTCGCTATTTAAAAACTAGGGGTCTAAACTACTCTACATAACAAGCTCTTTCCAGAGAAAAACACCTCTGCCCAAAAAAATTAACTTACAGTTATTGTTTTTTTTCCCGCCAAAATTTTTCAAAACATTTTGGCGGGAAAAAAACAATAACTGTAAGTTAATTTTTTTGGGCAGAGGTGTTTTTCTCTGGAAAGAGCTTGTTATGTAGAGTAGTTTAGACCCCTAGTTTTTTAAATAGCGACTTTCTGAATAAGAGTTATGATTTTTTTAAAATGGGTTTCCATAGATTTTGAAGTTCGATATCTCGAATACTAAAAAAGATATCGACATACGGTTTGCGCCAAAATGCTCAGTTTTTTACCCTCTTTCGAATGAGGTATCACAAGATAGGGGTTGCCATTTGAAAAAAAAAGTTAGGGGCGCCCCCGCCCCCCCCGGGAGGGGCGACCAAAATTTTGACCCCCCCAAAAAGTAGTTTTTATTTATCTAGGAACATTCCCAAAGTTTGGTTTTTTTATCTGCGTAAATAAAGAAATGGCGCAGCCGTTCCGGGACTTACCGGACACCCTGTAGAATATAGTATGGATTGACTTTTGACCGTTCAGTTTACTTTTCCAGTCTTTGGTCCATGGTGTAATCACATTCAGAGCTTTTTGAGCTTTTTCATTTGCCTCTCTCAGGCTATTTCCAACAGCAAAAATTGTCGTGTCATCTGCAAAAGTTGCCAGCGTGGTCCCTTCAAAAACTGGAATGTCCCTCGTGAAGAGAAGATAAAGAATGGGTCCCAAGACACTACCCTGGGGAACACCAGCGAGAAGTGGCCTAAATTCCGAGAAAGAGTCCTCATACCTAACTCTAAATTCCCTATTAGAAAGATAAGACTTCAGAATCTCAAAGTGGTTTTTGGGTAAAATTTGTTTAATTTTGAATAAAAGGCCTTCATGCCAAACTTTGTCGAAAGCCTGTGCAACGTCAAGAAAAACAGCTGACACAACTTTTTTCTCCTCAACGGCTTTCTCAATAATGTTTACAAGCCTATGTATTTGCTCTATTGTTGAATGTTTTGCTCTAAAACCAAACTGATGATTAGGTATGAGGGCTCTCTCCCAAATTAGAGGCATTAGTCTTTTCAAATATAGTCTCTCAAACAGTTTTCTGATAACTGGCAAGAGAGAGATTGGCCTGTGTGAGGTTGCCTCCTCAGGTGGTTTTCCAGCTTTGGGGATCACAATAACCTCAGCCTTTTTCCAAGAAGAGGGTATATGTTTTAATTTAAGTGCTGCGTTAAATATTTGGGTTAGCTTTGAAATTGCTTTATTTGACAATTCCTTTAAAATTTGGCCCGTGATTCGGTCAATGCCCGGAGCTTTTTTTGTTTTGATTTTATACTTTATTTCCTCGAAAGTTTCTCTGTTTGTGATCACAGAAAAGGGGACCTCTTCGAGGCTTTCTATTTCATCAATTTTTATTACGTCAGAATCGTCCCTATCAGAGATATTTGGTTTGAAAACTTCGCCTAAGTGTGTTGAAAATGCTTCAGCTTTTTCTTTGCTAGATTTGGCCCAGGATGGATTTGAATCTTTAGTGATTTTTATAGGATGAGATCGTTGCACAGGTTTTTCCAGGTATTTAACTGCTCTCCAAAGAGAGTAGTCTGTGCTTTTATCGGCTGACAAGTTTTCTAAAAATCTCCTAGTTCTATTTTCTCTAATAATCTCTAGTTTCCTAGTTAGTATACGTGTGAGTCTGTTATAATTAGTTTTATCCTCCGGGAACCTAGAATTTACCCATTTTTTCCTCGCTTTTCGTTTTTCTCGCACCAAAGAAAGAATCTCAGGTGGAATTTTCGGATTGAAGGAAATATTTTTTTGAATTGGAGTACAATTTTCTGCCACTCTTGCAATTAAGGATACTATTTCATCACACTCCACCTCCAGTTCTGTGATTGAATTTATGCATTTTCCTAGGTCTATACAAGCATCCAATTCTCTCCTGAATTTTTCCAATCAGTTTTGTGATTAACTAGGCCCAGTTTTCTCTCACTTTTGACTGCTTTCGTGTAAACATTCAAAATTGCTAGAGTATGATCAGAGGATAGTTCCATTTGCATGCTCGGTATCATGTTGTTTCTAGAGATGCCTTTCGATAGAAAGAAATCAATTACATCAGGGATTTCGTTCAAATTAGTGGGCCAATGAGTTGGTTCTCCGGAGGAAAGAAAAGAACAATTCAATGAGCTTCCTGCAAACTCAAGCTCATGCCCTCTCGTTGTAATTAACCTGGAGCCCCAGCGAGTATGTTTTGAGTTCCAGTCTCCACATATTATAAATTTTTCTCCGAGTTTATTCAGAAGGAGGGAAAAATCCTCTCTCTTAATTTTTTCATTTGGCGGGCAATAAACAGCTGCAATGCATAAGTGTCCAAGCCCTATTTTTAACGCCACTGCAACTGATTGGATCTTTTCAGTGCAAAGCTTAAAATCTAAATGGTGGCTGAGTTCACATTTGATCAATAACATTGCACCACCTCTGGGCGTATTAAGAGGGTGATTTGCTTGAAAAGAATTGTAGCCTGGAATGCTCACATATGCTTCATTGTTAAGATGCGTCTCTGAGAGCAAGCATACATCAACCTTATGGTTTATTAAAAATGTTTTTAGCTCATTTAGTTTCTTACGATTCGCAATCCCGTTAGCATTCCAGGCTGCAATGCACAACCCCCCCTTGGAAAAAGGCTTTACACTATCACCGGTTCCAGGATAGGGCTCCTCAAGTTCCAAACCAGGACTGCTAGGGCTTTGATTCGAGGCACAATCAACTTGTGCCTCGGTTTCTCTATTTATTGCTTTAAAGTAAATTGTGATTAAACTATCCATTTTTACGCAAGGCTCGTTTGCTTTTGCCCTCTTCCAAACGTCCAAGTCTGGAACTTAAGGAGTCAAATTTTTCTAATAACATACTAAACATTTTTTCGACACTATTTTCCCTCGTTAATAATTGAGGTTGGGTGGATCTTACCCCTTTGGGTGTATTAAGTCCGTATTGTCGTTCACCCAGACTTTCAGCATAAGTTCTTGGTCCTGCAGCTTTATTTTTCGTGGTGGAGCTGGACTCCACATTAACTTGCCTCCCGACATCAGATTTGGGTGGTCTTCTATTGATTGATTTTTGTTCCGCACCTTTCTTGGTTGAAAATTTGCCTTCGTGAATTTTTTGGAGTTGAACAGCGACTTCACATCCTCTGTAACTTGCCACATGTTTTCCTTTGCAATTGACACACTTAGCTTCTGTGAATTCCCCTTTTGGACACTCTGCCGACCGGTGTTGCCCCGCACATTTTACGCACCGAACATCCTTATGGCAGAACCTATGGGTATGATTGAACCCCTGGCATCTGGTACATTGAGGGATCAGATATGACCTTCTAACTAGAGGCTCAATTCTGATAATTGTATTCAAAACAGACTTTATTTTATAGATTTTCTCTATATCTTCATCTTTTTCGAATGTTAGCATATGAATCGGAAGTCCGACGCGTTTATACCTAGGAATTTGAGATTGTTCTGGTTCCTTGCCTTTGGAATTTCCCTCTTGATTTTTATCGCTCTTGGAGGTTTCTTTTTCCTCAATTCTTTGCTTTCTCATTATATTGTCAACACTGATTATTTTAAATTCTTTTTATTTGAGCTCCTCGACCACCTCGTCGACGTCTGCCGAGGGGTGAAGGCCTTTGGCTATTACCCTTATGGGACGGTTTGCTTTGTCCTCATAGGAATACCATTTTATTTCATCATCATCGTTGAATTTGGCTGTCAATTCCCTGTAAGAGGCTTCATCTGGGACATTGACTTTGAAAACATCATTATTTAGAGTTTTGACTTGCCATTGGTCATTTGGTAGACTGGTGGCTTTTATTTTATCCTGAAGAGTTTTTAGGTCCTTCAGATTAGTTACCTTGATTGGTGGGTTTTACTTTCTTTGGTTCTTTCTTTTTAATTTCGGCACCATCAGAAGTAGAAGGGTTAATTTCTTCAGAGGCTGCGGATTTATTATTCCCTTTTTTTCGGGGATTTTTCGCTATTTCCGGCGAGGGATGAGAAGAGTTCGATGACGAACGTTTTCTTTTCGCTTTCGTCTTCTTCTTCTTACTCACGATCCAAGCGGTCTCACTGTCTCCGGGATCCGAAGAGTCTTCTGATTGGACTTCAATAGTAACAGCTGTTTTTTCAGTATTTTTATTTAGACCTTGATCGCCTGAAAATGAGGCTACGGTCTTTTTGAGTTTTTCAATTTCTTCTCTCTGCATGTCCGACTCATTTTTCAGATCGACACAGAGAGAATGGTATTTCTCTTGTTGGGCGTGGAATTCTTGGAGAAGATCCCTCAGGGTGTTTTTAACGCTGACATATGCATCAAAAATCGCCCTTGGTCCATCGAGTTGAGAGTGCGTTTTGCTCAGCACCTTGTTAGCTACGTTTATAACCTCAGGCACCTCAGCATCATCCTCCATACTCCCCTTCATATTTTGATCACCTTTATTTTGATCACTTTTGGAGCACTGCTCCGTTCTATCATTCGTTTTCGAATCTTGCTGCGAAAAAGCGGCCGAATCTAATTTCAAGTCTGAGAGTTTTCCTGCTTTGAAACACTCGGAACATCCGACAAACTCATTGTTTTGCCAATAAGACAGAATGTTGTGCTCAGCACAAATTTGCAATGCACTCGGCATTCAGTTGTTTATTTTTCACTCACTGCACTACGCGAACTCGCGGCGCGGCTGCGCGTGACGTTGAACATCAGCCGCGAATAAGTTACGCTACTTTCACTCGATCAAAGTTCATCCTCGCACTTATTACACAATCATGTTGTTATTTTCGCGAAATGTTTAAAACGAATTTTCACAAAGCACCAACACACGTCTGCACTGCACGGAAGATCAACTCGCACCCTGGGTTAGTTATGGATGATAAATGGTTTCCATTAAAATCAAAATGGGTTAAAAAAAAGGAAAATCTAAATATTTCAAAAATGAATCTTTAGATCTGGATAAAAATATCAAAGGGAGGTTGGGAGTCTCCCCCAGAATGTCAAAGGGGGTCTGGGGGTCTCCCCACATTAAATTTGATGTGAGAAAGTGTTCGTAGGGTATTCTCTACAATTTATTTAGTGTACTCATCGTCATGTTTACAGGTTTTTATGCAAGAATCAATTCTTCAATCCCGGCCCCTACAGCGGCTACAGCTGCAAGAGCTCCAGGTTAAAATTCTATGTTAGCATTAAAAACAATAGCTGAATTTTTGGGAAAAAACAACAATATTTATTAAACATTGCTTAAAAATTCGATGCATCACTGCAGAGAACCTATTTTGAATGCTTACCCATTTAGTGGCGGCCGGGGCCTCTACGCAGCGTCTGCGTCTCTTTGCACAGAGGATTGGGCTTTGAAGAATTGGCGGCGATTTGCTTTGTGGCACAAACTAATGGCGAATTCCTGTGCTAAAGTTTTATTGCTTTAATTATACACTCAAGGCATCAAGATGAAGATGGCTTTGCTACATTTTATCTGTTCCTTCTTCAACCAACCGGCCCTATCCTATCTTTCGGTGGCACGCGGTTCTCCGAGTCCTAGATAATGGAAATCATTTTTATGGAGATGATAGCAGCGCGGAGTGAAACCGCTTGTTGCTCTCATTCAGTGTTGCCAGATTGGGATGAAAAAGCCGTACGCTTTACATTGATTTAAATGGGGACGGTACGGCTTTTTACCCTCGATCTGGCAACACTGCTCTCATTTGGGATTGGGACCGCGGCAGGGCATGGCAGCTTCTCTCTGGTCTGGTTTGCCGTACAATTCGCGGATTTATCAAATGGAACATCGTTTGTCGAAACTTTAAAATGACGTCAGAACCTGTGGCGGCTCGTGATATTTGGCAACCGTGCAAGTTTTCCATTTAAACGTAGGTAAAATAATCGATTCTTGCGGAGGCTGACAGCCTCCGGGAGAATCGATTGTTTTACATTGGTTTAATAGGAGGAGGACACGGTTGCCAAATTTCACAAGCCGCCACTGGTCAGAACGCCGGTATTATTGCTCGTCTCACAATCAGTAGTGGATTCGGTAATAAGCAGACATCTCTGATTTTTTTTATTCTTTAATTTTATTTAAATTTTTTAAATTTTTTCTTAATTTTTTCTTTAATTTATTTAATTTTGTTTAATTGTTTTAATTTTTCTTTAAATGTTTTTAATTTTTTAAATTTTTTTTTAAATTTTTTTATTTTTTTATTTTTTTTTTTTTATTTTTTATTTTTTTTTTTTAATTTTTTATCTTCTCTTCCTTTAAATGTCATCTACTTTCTGGAATAAATATCAAAATGTATGTGAATCAAAAATAAACATGTCCGATTTTTTTGATTCTTTGATTTTTTTTTAAATTTTTTTAATTTTTTTTCAATTTTTTCTTTAATTTATTTAATTTTTTTTAATTGTTTTAATTTTTCTTTAAATGTTTTTAATTTTTTTAATTTTTTTTTTTTTTTAAATTTTTTATCTTCTCTTCCTTTAAATGTCATCTACTTTCTGGAATAAATATCAAAATGTACGTGAATCAAAAATAGACATGTCTGAGAATTGGCGGCTTGTGTAAATTGGCAACAATGTTTTTCCTTCATTCGGTTCTATGTTAAATAATCGATTTGATAGCGAGCGAAGCAGAGATTCGTTGACAATCGATTGTTATGCATTGATTTAAATATAGAAAAAAACATAGTTGTCAAATTCACGAGCCACCATTGACTGGAAGGCGATGTAGTTTTAAGGTTTAGAATGATCGATATTTTGTTTTAAAAATTAACTTGCACGCGTCGTGTATCTTAAAAACCGATTCAATTTTTTGCACTGAAAAAGTGGAAGTGTAAATGTTACCCTTACACACATTGTTCCTATATTGTGTAGTGATTTAGACAGTTAAAAAATAACCATCTAAAACCGTGAATATCCACCGCATGACTGTAAAAATTAATCACATTTGCTGTAAAGAATACAAAGAAAGTCCTGTATTACTCAACCATCATAATGACAGCGCCGTATAGGAAGTGCGGTACGCATGCGCACCATTTTATGTAACGTGGGATTCAACGGAATTCAATCAGACAGTTTGCAAAAAATAATGTAAAAAAAAAAAAAAAAAATCCCAAAATGCGTGCATGAAGGGGTACGTAAACACCCCAGTAGCCGGCACCCCTAAAATTTGCACCAGTACCCGGCATGGCACCCATCTCCATGTATTATTCGGAAGCCGTTTTCGTTGCTTCAAAATTCCCGTCGATCCTGTAGGGAGGGCGTTCGGGATGGGTGCGGTATCGATCGATTCCACTGGCGCAACCAGGATCTCTTCCATCTCTCTCATTTCTCATTTGAATGTATAAGTAGGAAAAGGACAGAAAGAGGTTGTTTTATCCCCTTGTCCATCCTTGTCTAACATACGTTTCTTAATGGAGAAAAGAGAGAGATGAAACTCTCGTTGCGCTGCTGATCGATGCAGCTCGGTCGGAGGGTGCCCGGAAAAATACCAGTGTTGCTGTCCGGAGCGACTTTCGCCCTTGAAAATGCCGAAAACTGTGAATCCCATAATATAAGCGTAATGAGTGGGAGGGAAACGGTCGCTGGACCTCTGCAATGTGTGCGAGAGAGAAGTAGAATATTTGTTTCTAACCCTTGGTCGGTCACCAAGTTACGCTAATTTTTTTTTACGTCGGCAGCTGTTTTCTTGCTTTTTGGGTGCATCGACACAGTATATACGTAGAGTGGTGATTCCGTGGAAGATAAAATCGTAGGCATGATATTTCATTTTTTTGGTTAGTTTAAGTCAGTTTCTTTTTCAATTTCGTTTTGTTTTGTTTTTTTTTCGGACAGTACCATGGAAACACCCAGGTTGTCAAAATGCGAAGTTTTTTGTTTTTTTTGTTTTTTTTTTTTTTTTTTAGGTAAAAGTCGGGAATTTTGAGACTAAATGAACTAATTCTGATCAATTTTTTAAACGGTATTTTCTACAACGATTTCCGTAACTCACAAAAATTCAAACAGCCGCCGCGAAGCGGCCACAATCCCCTAGTTTTTTACAATGTGAAAAGTATTAGTTTGGTGGCAAAACTGGTGCTTTGCGTGGTTTTTTTTTTCTGAGACCTCGAGTGTGAAATATTCGAAAATCATACGCAAAACACCAAAATTGCCACGAAACCAACATTTTTCACACTGTGAAAAATAAGTGCCCGGTACTGTTGCAAAATTTAGGGGTGCCGGCTACTGGGTTGTTTACCATTAACATAGTTTTTGGTTGGTTGGTTTTTTTGTTTGTTTGTTTGTTTTTTTTCCACGCAGCAGGCACCACTATCAGTGTTGCCAGATTGGGGTGAAAAATCCGCACGATTTACATTGATTTAAATGGGGACAATACGGCTTTTTACCCTCGATCTGGCAACACCGACCACTATCTACTGTGCGCTGACTAGTACTTACACCGTATCGTCCGATCGACGAGCGACATATGGATGGGCACTTTCACCTTCCATTTCCATCAAAGCGCATTTGTTGAGTATACCATAAAAAAAGAAATAAAAAAAAGAGAATCCTTCGAGACTTGAAGATCGGGGGTAATTAAGATAAGCCGGGAATAAAAGGGAGCTGCGGGTCAGGAATCGGATCGGAGATGAATGAATGAATGAATGAATGAATGAATGAATGAATGAATGAATGAATGTATGAATGAGCTGATCGTCAGATACGATACGATAATACGATACGAGTTGGGTCGAACAGAAACGGCGAGAGAGACGCGCCGCGCCGCGCCGGGCGATGTTGGCGATGCGACGCGACGCATAGGTGTATTGCGTATTGCATAACACGACATTGCACAAGTTTTACAAGACTTGAACCAGAGTTGCCGTTTTAGCTTTTAGAGTGTTAAATACATGGTTTTTTTTGTTTGTTAGTTTTGCTTTTTGTTTTTTTGTTTTTTGCTTTCTTGCTTGGATTTGTTTTGTCAATGGGGGGTAAATGGATTCCGCGTTGTGACGTCACTACGCACACGATTTTTTACAACTTTAAAGGTGTGTATCCAGTGGCGTAGCGTGCAATTTGTCAACGCTGTACTTTGTCTATTTAAACCCACGTAAAAGGTCGAATGCGAAGGTGTTCACCGAACACCCAATAGTTCGATCTTTTTCATGGGTTCAAATGAACGAACTGCAACGTTGCCAAATTGCACGCTACGCCACCGAGTGTATCTCCAAAACCGGGACACTTATGAAAGTATACCAAACGCACCATTATTCTCAGCGCATCATTTCATCAAGTACTATGATTTTCTTTATAAAGAACACAACATTTCAGACCCTTGCAACTGGCCCATTCCACATTCAATATGGGAATGTTTTTCTCAGGATAGCCAGTTGAAACTTTATACTTAGAAAAAAGCGCCTTCAATGATTGAAGAGTGTAATTCCGTTTCCTGAGTGTTTGTAGCGTCAATAATTAATTGGCTCTCAGCATTGGACTCTCATAGGAGGCTGGACTCTAGAAGATTCTTTATTTTGTTTTCTTCTATTCCATTTGTTCTTTGAGACGAAAAAAAAAAGTGAAACTTTTCATAAATCAGTCACAATCAGAAAATATGAGATTTGGCGACACCGAGACACCTCAGC
Source organism: Trialeurodes vaporariorum (assembly GCA_011764245.1). Classification (NCBI taxonomy): domain Eukaryota; kingdom Metazoa; phylum Arthropoda; class Insecta; order Hemiptera; family Aleyrodidae; genus Trialeurodes; species Trialeurodes vaporariorum. The sequence continues at coordinate 5,997,335 of VMOF01000320.1, read as the reverse complement.
GCAACACACCACAGAAATTACTCGTGGCCCGGGGGGAAAACTAAATGTGCCGATTCACATGGCACGGTTACACCATGCTTGCCAGATTAGCAGTGGCGGCTCGTAAAATGCGATTTAATCGATATCTACTCCATTTAAAACCATAGAAAAAGAATCGATCGTTAGGGAGTGCAATTGAAGCATCGAGGAATCGATACTTTTCTATAGTTTCAAATGGAGTGGCCATCGATATATCTGGTGATTTTGGGCCTAATGTGGCAACAGTGGATTACGTAAGTCGAGCATCGGCACTCGACGATCGTGATATGCGAGCCGAAATGGGACCTGGCACGGGGACAGAAAAGCGCCCGATTTAATCGATTGATCTATCCATAGATGTATGAATTAACCATCCATCCATTTATCTGAAACATATTTCGTCGACTTCATCATCAGTGTCAATTCCCGCGCTCCAAAGATATGCAGGCCAAAGGGTGAACGTGTGCACAAGACGCCGCGCCGGACGCACATTAAGTCACCAAATAAATGGTACTTACTCACTAAAAATGTCCCGAAGGGGGGAGGGGGAAGTAAACATGTTGGGTCTGTTGCGTACTTTTGCTACAGCAATGTGACACATTGTGCCATTGGCACATTGGTCATCTTAAACCATTTTGTTAAATTTTGTGACACGAAATTGCTATTATCCTTGTATTATTCTTTCTTTTATAGCCATATGTATAAACTACTGTATTTCAATACGGGGTTTATGTAGAAAGGATCTTGTAGATAAAATTTTTATACTACAAAAAAAAGCTTCGAGAAAAATTTTCAAAATGAAAAAACAAATAGATTCCTGCAAAGAACTGTTCCCGAAGAATAACATTCTAACAGTTCCATCACTTTTTATTTTCCGGACATTAACAACTTTTTTCTTAAAAAAACACCTCTTAAAATCTAATTCAGACGTCCACTCATACAACACCAGAGGCAAAAATGCTTTAAGGTCTGGAATATTACTTTCTAAATGGGACAAATTTGACATTCTCAAATTTGGTATTCATTTTTTTCATAATCTTCCTATCAATATTCAAAAGGCTCATTCATTTCAAATATTCAAAAGAGACTGCAAATTATATACCTCATACAGAGATGTTTATACTCCATTGATGACCTCTAAAATTTTAAATTTTGATAACTTCGTAACCTTGTTAAATAAACGTAATGTACCATGACACTATTCCATGTTCTACTTATCTGAATTATGAATAAAGACAAAATTATTATTATTATTATTGACTCTAATAACGTAAAATTCGGCGAAAATAACGATGCGCATCACATAAAAAACTTTCAAAATCAGGAAATCACTTCCATTTCAAACAACTCGCGCTACACTAGTCACTATAATATCACTGACGTAAAACTACAAAGACGGAACTACATATACCGTTTCTATGTAAACTTCAACAAAACTTACAAACATTTGACTGTTTCGTTTAGATGCATACAATTGTTGTATTATTTTGTAATCTTTGATAAACCAGAATGATTATGATTATGATATGCGAACATTCATAATCAACCAATATACCGCATGGACATTAAACGGCTCTTCTTCTGATGCGAAAAAATGTTCTCGTTCATGACAACCCCCCCCCCCCCTCACGACCATTTTGTAAGTTTTAAGATCCATCAGTTCAGTATTTTTGTTTGGGGTGTATGGAACAGAGCCGCTTTGTTCTTTTTTTTTTTGGTTTTTCGTCGTATTTATAATTGAACAATTTTTTTCCCTATATACCATAACTACCTCGGGACTAAAAAAAAACTTTGAGTCTGAACAATGCTACACTCAATCTGTATGAGCATCAGTGTTGCCAGATTGGGATGAAAAAGCCGTACGCTTTACATTGATTTAAATGGGGACGATACGGCTTTTTACCCTCGAGCTGGCAACACTGATGAGCATAAAAGATCGCTTTATGAAGACGCTCAAATCAATCATCTTGAGGACAGGGTTATTTTAATTGCCTCGCAAGGTTGTCACATTTTTCAGTCACAAATTCCAAGTCTAATAACTAATAAGCCCAATAATTGGTTATTTTTTCAGGGGTGCCCTTTCCTAAAAATTAACATAGGTTTAGAATTTATAATCCTGGTGAAGATCACTCCTCATATTTTATGGGCCTTTCAAGAAACCGCCTTTATTTTGAGTTATTATTTTCAAAGAAGAAATCCACAGCTTCTTAAAATCTTCATTAGATGCAAAAGATTATTCTCCACTCAAATACCCTCAAGAGACAGCCTTACGAAACAAATCATCATTTTTATAAATTTCATTTTAGAATTGAAATGGTTCCTTGCGTCAAAGAAGACTGCGAGGAGAAATTGGATTTTTAAAAAATCAGTTTTGCGAATAACTCTTTCGGAAATAGAAATGAGATGCAAACTAATTATGGCTGTAGTTTTACGCGCTAATTATACAGATTCGCTATCGATGATGACGTTGGAATCTGATTTATGACATCCCCCGTGTGTGAAGGATTCTGAGCGGGCATTTATAATTAGTTTCGGTGGAAATTTTCCTCAATTATTCTACCTTTTTATGCCGTGGACAGAGCGATACTCTAAAACTATAAACAAAATGTATCGAAAATCAATTACTGTTTTAGTATTTCTTTCTTTTTTTTTTTGAAGGTGCGGAATAGAAAAACATTTAAAAATGAAAAATGCTTGCTCAGCGGAGAGGAACTTAACTATCGATTGATATTTTTTTTTTTTTTTTTTTTTTTTTTTTTTTTTTTTTTTTTTTTTTAAAGATTGATTTCCCTTCCATCTGTAAGGCTACTTTGTAGATTGCAAAGATGGCTTGCATGTGCGAGTATTATAGGGTAGTAGAAAAACCAGAAAACTAAGAAGTCAGGGTAAGATTCCTAAATGGTTTAACTACTAACAAGGGGAGGCTCAGAAGTCGCCACCTCCGATTTTGAAAACAATTGCACGAACATGTAGCTAAAGTAAAACTATTAGACCCGTGTTTCTCACTTGTTGCCAATGGGCCTTCCTAAAGCGTCAGGAATTTTTTGAAAGTTGCCGAAATTCACGTTAATATTCGGAACGCTCTCCGCTCGGGTTTTTACGTCAATTTCGGCAACTTTCAAAAAATTCCTGACGCTTTAGGAAGGCCCATTGGCAAAAAGTGAGAAACACGGGTCTAATAGTTTTACTTTAGCTACATGTTCGTGCAATTGTTTTCAAAATCGGAGGCGGCGACTTCTGAGCCTCCCCTTGTAAGATGCAATGCAGAGACTTTGAGAAAAAATCTTCTTAAGACCTTGACTTGACAGTTCTTGAGATTTTCCCTGCATTTAAATTGTGCAAAAAAAAAAAGGATTGAGGATGTGGTTACTATACTGTTGCTACATTTCCATGGAATACTATGGGATTTAATGTCATTTTCTCGCTAGATAGATCGTCAGCTACCCTAAAAAGTGGCTCAAAATTGCAGCATATCCGATGTAAATCTAGCAGCAACGGGAGCTCTTTCTGAACCCTTAAACCTAGTTTTAATATAGGGAATCTTCAAATCAAGGCCAACTCAAGGATATTACGAGGGTCGTGTCAAAAGTAAGTATCGTGTTTTTTTTTAAAAAAATCTATTAATGCTGAAATAAGTCGGTAAAAAGATTTCGATGCGCAAAATCCTCAGCTTTTCAATGGTTTTTTTGGATTTTTGATATCTTCAAAATTAAAAAAATGGCGGCGGGTTTTCTGAGACAACCTACCGTTGTCGTGTGCCCAAAATGTTACGCTACAGACATTTTTTTTTTTTTTTTTGTTACAGACATTTAAATGGGAGATTTTTCCCCACCCCCCCTATTCTCCGGAAATCACACCTAGTGACTTTCATCTTTTCCCGCGTCTAAAGCTCGACCTCAGTGGTAAAAGTTTTGCGAGTAATGCGGAAGTGGTAAACGCAGTCGACACTTGGATCAAAAAAACAACAATCAAGAAAATGAATTTTTCTCCACAGGAATAAGAAAGTTGGTGCCGCGCTACCAAAAGTGTCTTAAAAGAGGCGGAGACTACGTCGAAAAATAAGGTTAGACGCTTTTTAAGTAGAATTTCTTATTATGTTTATGTTCTTTTTGCTCTCTTCAAAACAATCCATTTTTCTTGTCTGAATAACGATTTATCCGAGTGCGTAAAATTTTGGGCACGCGACAACGGTAGGTTGTCTCAGAAAAACCGCCGCCATTTTTTTAATTTTGAAGATATCAAAAATCCAAAAAAGCCATTGAAAAGCTGAGGATTTTGCGCATCAAAACCTTGTTACCGACTTATTTCAGCATTAATAGATTTTTTTTTTAAAAAAACATGATACTTTACTTTTGACACGACCCTCGTATTTTTCAAAGTCTCTGCATGGGGCAGTTGCAGAGGGTCTTCTCGGGGGGGGGGGGGGGGGGGATTTGAACCAACTTATGTTCTCCACTAATTGTGAGTGGAAGTGTAAATTTTACTCTTATGTTAGATGGTTCCTACAAGTATTGTGTAGCGATCTGAATAGTTAAAAAATAACCATCTGATCGTGACTACTAACCATCGAATTATATATGTCACTCGACTTTGGTAATCTTCGCAAGCAAATGAAAAAGCTCGGTGAACTGAAAACAAATATGTATTTGGTTTCTACCGCGGTTTTATAGTTCTGTCCTCTGTATATGCGATTTTTACCCCAAAACAAATTGTTTTATGCGGGATGGTTCAGACACAGTTCCCCGAGCGGGAGTAGAACTATAAATCATGTTACTTGCTATTCCGGCAAAGATAAATCGGTTGCTGGAATAACAACAAAAGTTGTAATTTAGGAGTAAGTTATAAAATGCACATAGATTTACTCAAAAGTACAGTACAGTACAGTACAGTGTTAGTCTGGTACAGGGTAATTTGTAATAGCACTGTAAATAAAAAAAAAAAAAAAAATAATAATTATAAAAATAAAAAAAATGCGAGCCTCAACCATTCCTTTCTTTTCATTTCGCTTATTCAACTTACATCATTCCTTACCTTTAATTTCCTTTCATGTCTTCTCCTTTACTTTCCTTCCATTTCTTATCCTTTTCTTTCCTCTCCTTTCCTTTCTTTTCCTTTCCTTTCCTTTCCTTTCCTTTCCTTTCCTTTCCTTTCCTTTCCTTACCTTACCTTTCCTTTCCTTCCCTCACTTTTTTCTCCTCTCCTTTCACTTTTCCTATTTTCTAATCCTATTTCCCCTTCATTCAATCTGCGCTCCGAAAAACCACGACGCAATGGGTCTGTTGCTTACTTTTGCTACATCAATATGACACATTGTTTCTAACGTAAAATTCGGCGAAAATACCGATACGCACATTAAAAACTTTCAAAATCCACTCATTAACTCAGAAAATGCCTTCCATTTCAAACAACCCGCGCTACACTAGACACTATATCACTGACTTATAACTACATAGATGAACCATCTCGTTTATGTAAACACGAACAGAACTTATACAAACATTGGAATGTTTCGTTTAGATGCGTACATTTCTTACATTATTTTGTAATCTTTGATAAACCGAAAAGACCAGACAGCAAATGCAGCCAATAGTTCATGTATTTAGAAGGGAATTCCATCATTTTGTAGGTACGATGTTGTTTACATATGCACGGTGGTCCCGTCTATGTAGCAGTATACCGGGTGCAAATAGTGTCTAGTGTAGCGCGGGCTGTTTGAAATTGAAGTGATTTCCTGAGTTAATGAGTGGATTTTGGACGTTTTTAATGTGCGCATCGTTATTTTCGCCGAATTTTACATAAGAATCAAGGTTCTATATTGATGCAGCAAAACTATGCAACAGACCCATTGAGGGCGAGCGCGCCACTTGTTTCCCCCACCCCTCCCTTCTGTTTCCCCCCCCCCTCGGACTTCTCATCAATTCCATCCTTCCCTCGATCTTTATGCGTCTCATTGAAAGTACATTCTGGCATCCAGCGACATCTTAGGGAAGCATTTAAATTTCATTATATTATTTACTTGGAATAATTGTTATTGAATACACAAAGACCACCCTTACACTCTTACAGTATCGGTGGTCGCTTTTAAAATACGAACCTATAATCCACCAGTCAGCTCCTTCTCGCTTTCCATTCGTTCGCTTACAAGATTTTTCAATCAGAGACGTCTTAATTTCAACAATAAAATAAACATCCGCAAGTTAGAACGAGCTAAACGGTTGCTGGCAACGATTTACAGAGCTGCCGTTTCGCGTATAGTTATTGAAATTTTTCAATTCACCCGATGATTCCACCGCGCTTGATAAAAGATTACAGAGTTTTTATCAGTGTATGACTGTAGTGCACGAAAATGCTCTGATCTATAATCTTTACTCAATCGATGGAAATGCCGTTGATTTTTACCGCAAGTTTTTTAAAGTCATCGACGACTCCACCGGTTGAGAAAAGATTGCAGATGCGAGTATTTTTGTGCATTACGCAGTCATACACGGAACTGAGCTGTGTAATCTTTTGTCAAGCGGTGGAATAATCGGTGAATTGAAAAATACCATTAATTATACGCAAAACGGTAGCTATGGCAACGAGCCTTGGCAGCGTTACAACTCCTTCCTTTTTTTTTCTTTTTTTTTTTTTGCGGGGTCGGTCTCATATCGACGCTATCTTCGCTGAATCGCTGTTACTCGAGCAAAAATCAGGAAGAAAGGAAAAAAAAATAAAGGAAATAAAATAGAAATAAATGAGAGAAATGCCAGGCTTGTATAGCTGCAGTTTGCGTGGAGATGGTCGTCGACGGGAAATTTTTCTGCTGATTTTTTTTTTCCCTGTTTTATTTGTTCGTCGCGTCGCGTAGACTCTGCCAATAAACGCTCACCATAGACTACATTTTTTTCCACCTCTCGCGAGAACTGTGAATGAGACGACATTTTTGCGATATTCGCATGCAAAACAAACATGGTTGCCGATTTGCAAGGCGCGGCGTGCGAAAATGCTCATTATCTGCGATCAAACGCGACTTCAGTTTCGAACTTTCGCGACAGCAATTTTCCGCTCAAGTCAATCTACTATAATAAAGATGCAACAGTTACGATGCGTCGAAAAGAACTCGAGAAAATTTGAGCTAGAACCCAAAAAACCGCAAATCTTATTTTTAATAAACTATTGGTTCCATGTTTAAAACAGAAGGTTACGTTTAGATGATAGTAATAACGAAACAAATAATATACAGGGTGTTGAAAAACTGTTCCCGAATATTTCAGGGGCGGATTTTACAGGTCAAAATAAGACCTTTTTTACCTATAAACATGTGTCCGAAAATGCCCCCCTTTTGAGCTACAGCCCCCCAAAGTTTTAAAACATTTACGGTTTTTTTGGAATAGCGACCACTATTATGAACCAAATGTCTTAAAACTTGGTGTCCTAAAGTAATTTTACGTGTAGAATCCATTAATGACCTCGAAAAATTCAGAAATTGATTCTAATTGTACTTTTCACGCAATATTATACCTTTAACGGCACGAATTTTATGTTACGGATTAAAATTTTGAAGAATAATTACCGAAATCAGATGCTAAAAACCCTTAGAAAGATTTTTAGTACTCCTTGTTTCTTTCGATACGACGCGTTTTAAGCGAGATAATCGCTGTACAGTGTGGAAAAGTCAGCGTTTTTACCATAGCGGCCGGCCCGTAGAAGCAGCGGAGAGGCGGGTTGCATACTCACTGCCGTTTTTCATGGTAAAAGCGCTGACTTTTCCACACTGTGCAGCGATTATCTCGCTTAAAACGCGTCGTATCGAAAGAAACAAGGAGTACCAAAAATCTTTCTAAGGGTTTTTAGCATCTGATTTCGGTAATTATTCTTCAAAATTTTAATCCGTAACATAAAATTCGTGCCGTTAAAGGTACAATATTGCGTGAAAAGTACAATTAGAATCAATTTCTGAATTTTTCGAGGTCAGTAGTGGATTCTACACGTAAAATTACCTTAGGACACCAAGTTTTAAGACATTTGGTTCATAATAGTGGTTGCTATTCCAAAAAAACCGTAAATTTTTTAAAACTTTGAGGGGCTGTAGCTCAAAAGGGGGGCATTTTCGGACACATGTTTTTAGGGAAAAAAGGTCTTATTTTGACCTGTAGAATCCGCCCCTGAAATATTCGGGAACAGTTTTTCAACACCCTGTATAAACAACAAGATTTGCAAGAGAGGACGAATACTTTTATTTTGGTCAAACAATGGGTGATATGACGAAGTTCCAGGCAGACTAAAAAGCAGAAAAGGGGTGATTTGAGCGTTGGTCTAGGTGGCGAAAATCAGTCCAAGTGTCTCATGATGCTGTAAGCGTGTGAGTGAACAACGTATAGGAGAGACAGAGAGCTCACAAAGTCTGTCTAGTTTTAGGAATGTTTGTCTTCACAGCATTTAGTATGAAAGTTACAATTTCCAACACCGTCTCTAGATTTTTATACTAAAATAAAGTACCAAGATTGTTTCTTAGCCATGCATGACGGCTGTATTACACGTCAATGTGCTTACAAAAATAAAAATAATAAAGTCGTTCACCGTGCCTTTACGCTGTAGACTAACGCCTACAAAACGTTTTCGCTTCAAGAAAACAAAAACAAGACAACGATACTAAATAATGGATAAAACTTCTTAATACGAAAACACACATCGAGTCATGATAATTTGCAGTTTTGATCCTAGATTTTTAGTGGGGAAACAGCTCGGTATTAAAGGTCAACCTGTTACGGAACCAAAAAATCATTTAATCCTTTCGATACCACACCCGAGTATCAGTGGCGTCGCGTGCCATCTGGCAACTTTGCAATTTGACAATTTAAATCCATATAAAAGGTCGAGCTGTTGGAGGTGCACAGTGCACTCCTTCGAATCGATATTTTACATGGATTTAAATGGTAAAATTGCAACGTTGCCAGTTGGCACGCGACGCCACTGGCGAGTATACTTAATTGTTTTCATTACCAAGTCTTGTTCAGTTTCAGTTTAGTGTGGTCGTTAAAAGTAACTCCAAAATGTAGATATTTGAGTAATTATTTGTTAAGCACCTTCAATTCGTGGTGTAGGCAAAATGAACACAGCAAAGTAGGAACATTTAACTATCCCACTCAATCCGAGTGAGTGATTCATAAATCGACGAACTAAACTGGCCTTGGAAGGATTAAAATGGAAATCTAACATGAATCTATCGATTTTTTACATTTTTACTTTCTCGCAACTAACAAAGTTAGAAATTGAGAAAGTATTTGCGACGGCGCAGATGTTTGTCTGTCTGTCTGTATCCCTGCATAACTTTCGAACCAACATTTTTATCCGAATTTTACAGAGAAGTTACTTTTAACATTCTCTTGAGGAACTTTTTTGTTTTTCCGAAATTTTAAACTTTAAGCAAGTTATGGAGGGGAGGATAAAAGGTTTCTATTACAATTAATGGGAAACTGGGTAAACATAGGAAAAATTGGAACATTTCTCTATAGAGGAACTTTTTTGTTTTTCCAAAATTTTAAACTTTAAGCAAGTTATGTAGGGGAGAATGAAAATGTTTCTATGAATGTCAATGGGAAACTGGGTAAACATAGGAAAAATTGGAACATTTCAAATATAGCTGAGTAAATTTTGAAGAAAATTTGAAAAAAAAAAAAAAAAAAAAAACGTTCTGCAACCTTCCTACTGTAAAATTAACCTCGTAAATGACAGTCTCACCCAGAATATTATAGGGGGGTCTGAGGGTCTCCCCCAGAATAATAAAGGGGGTCGGGGGGTCCTTCCAGATTAAAGATGTGAGACAGTGTTCGTGGGGCCCTTCAGTTTATTTATTCTTCGTTTCCCTCAGCATGGCAACGTTGGATTGTGAATTGCAGAAGAGCACGGCCTGCACGGCGCTTGCATATTTCCATCTCGATACCTGGCGATGCGAGCACAATCTTCAGGCATGCGAAAGAAGCATAAAATTAGACGTGGAGTTGTCACCCTGAGAAAATAATGGTCGACGCTGGAAGGAACTTCCTTATTAGCGAGCATGTTAACTGCACCAGGCTCGCTAACTGCGTATTATCCAATCATATTCATTAATTCTTTTCTTCTTCTTTCCTTTTTATTGCAGCGAGAGGTGATGTTTAAATAATGCAGTGTATCTATGTAATAGATAAGCACGCTCATTTTCACGTGAGACTGTTTACGTAATAACTCCTCTTTAAGTGATTCTGCGGTAGACCGGTAGATAGCATCTTCGGAAATGTCACATTTCCACGTAAAGCATGCTTCAGATGCACTAGAATTTATTAGGTGCAATGCAATATACGTTGGCCTTCAAAAGAAAGGCTCCTGGGGCGAATATTTTTATATGATTCTTAAAAAAGGTTTTTCGTAGAACTTTGGTTCTACTAAGTCGGCAACTTGGCAACGTTGCATTTGTATACATGAACACCCGAAAAAGATCGAAACTTTGAGTGTGCCATGATCACTTTCAGGTTCGATATTTTGCATGGTTTTAAAAGGAAAAATTGAACGCTTTGCCACTGTCAAGTGTCAGTGAGGAAGATCATCGGCCGACTGACATTGGGAGACTTGAACGCACGGCTAGAAATGAAAACTATCAACTATCAAGACTAGAGGCTGTTCCAGGAACGGTTTACGGACATTTCCCCCGAGGACATTTCCCCCCGTCGATCCCCCCCCCCCCCGGGAGAAATGAACAGAAGAAGGGCTTTTTCCAGGGAGGGCAGGGGAAAGGGCTCTTGCCCTTCTCTATAACCCCTGAAAATGCAAAAATAAAAGGAAAAGGGCTAATGTGTGCCCAAGTCCGTTAAAAAATGTGCAAAAATTGGACTTTGGCTTCCCTCCCCCCAACGGTTGATTCTGCCCCCCGATTTTTTTCTTTTTTCTTTTTCTTAGTGTACCTTTGGGGAGGGGGCAAAGGTTTTGACATCTCGTCGTCCATCTAACGAATAGGCGTAGGTCGGAAATTCGATAAACTTATTTTTCATACATTCCTTTGAAAAAAAAAAAAGGGACGCTCTTTCAATCCGTGCACTAAATGTCAGATGAACGACGAACTAAACAAACAACAATCACATACTTCGATACCCGTCGCGTCGCTGAACATTCGATATTCATATTGAACTGTCTCCTCAATAATAATCAATAACATATCATTTAGTTCAGGCAAGCGGGAGTAAAACAATGATCGGTTTATGGTTTCCGAAACACCTCAGAGCAAAAATTGTAACAGATGTATCGGAGCGTGAAAAATCGAGAGTCGAGAAAAACCAGTGCGGTGCGGGTGGACGGAGGGAGATTGGAAGGGGCAAAGTGGCGCTATTTTGCAGCTCAGCAATCAGCATCATAGAAGTATTTTGCTTAACATTCGTCCGGGCTGCACCGAGAGTATGAACGTAAGCGCAATGAGAGGCACGACTTTTTAATTGCTGACAACGGTCGACAGATGGTGGTGCTCTCTTACACGGCGCGCGATGCAATCCCCAATTCAAGGACGATCTCGGGAATGTATATATATGTATGTATGCGAGAGTGAGTACCGCGAGTAGAGCACCAACTTGGGACACGGGACACCTGTTGCGCTCCACCACTCTCTGCAAAGAGTACTTGACAGTGTTGCCGCATCTAAAGCAAAATATGAAACGCAGAATAGATTAATGGAACACGAATGGGTCTGTAGCATACTTTTGCTACAACAATATAGAACCTTGAATCCTTAATTCTTATGTAAAATTCGGCGAAAATAACGATTAAAAATCTACTTATCAACTCAGGAAATCACTTCAATTTCAAATAGCCCGCGCTACACTAGACACTATTTGCACCGGTATACTACTATACATAGACGGAACCACAGTGCATAAGTGAACAACGTCGTAACTACAAAATTATGAAATTCCCTTCTAAATACATGAACTATTGGCTGCATTTGCTGTCTGGTCTTTCCGGTTTATCAAAGATTACAAAATAATATAAGAAAAGTACGCATCTAATCGCGAAACACTCAAATGTTTGTAAGTTCTGTTGATGTTTACATAAACGAGATGGTTCCATCTTCCATCTATGTAGTTATAAGTCGGTGATATAGTGTCTAGTGTAGCGCGGGTTGTTTGAAATGGAAGGTATTTTCTGAGTTAATGGGTGGATTTTGAAAGTTTTTAATGTGCGCATCGTTATTTTCGCCGAATTTTACGTAAGAATCAAGTTTCTATATTGTTGTAGCAAAAGTACGCAACAGACCCATTATTATACTTGACCCTTTCATTGCCAAATTATGAAAGAGTCAACGAGCTATAGCGATAGAGAGGATTTGTGGGACGTTATGTTGAAGCAGCCATGATCAATATCTCTTATGGACATTTTTCACATATAGGCTCGATTTGTTTGTCAAACTTTTTTTTTTTTAACTTTAAATTTAAACAAAAAAAAAAAAAAAAAACAAAAAACAAAACAAATACATCTGACATTATTGATTTTAAACGAAAGCTCGAGTGTTTTACAGTGGCTCTCTAGACGCAGAAATTGATATAACCGTTTCTTTTAGATGGATTTGCATGATAAAGAAACTGACACATGAGAAAAAATAAGAAAGCAAAATTGTCTCAACTGATGGATAGTTGTATTGGAATTATGTATCCAGATCGCCACTCTAAAACACTTGCACTTTCGTTTAAAATCAACTTCGACTAGAGTAATTAAAATGTTTGATTTAAGGTTAAAAAATATAAGTCAAACAAGACCTATATGCTGCCTCACTTTGGGATAGGACTTGTAACTTGTATGAGTCTCTTTTTTTCTATACCTCGTTGCTGAACGTATAAAGTATGTAAAGTTGTAGGAGATGTGCTTCTCATCTCAATAATAGCGGCCTCGTGAAAAACCAAATATTGTTTCCTTACATTTGAACTAATATGTAAGTATGGATTATCTGGTTCAATGAAACTGCTCAGTGGCGTAGCGTGTAATTTGGCAAAGTTATAATGTGTCCATTTAAACCCATGTAAAAGGTCGAATACGAAGGTGTTCACCAGACACCCAATAGTTCGATCTTTTTCATGGGTTCAAATGGACTAACTGCAACGCTGCCAAATTGAACGCTACGCCACTGAAACTGCTCTACGATCGATCTACACCAAAGGTTTATCAGGATAGACTTCGATGAATCACAACGGGGCAGTTGCAAGGGTCTGAAATGTTGTAATTTTTATAAAGAAAATGAAAGTATACTTAATGCGCTGAGAACAAAAATGCCTCTGACTTCTAATTAAGTCCCACTGTTCCGGGGATGAGATTTTGGCCCAAAATACATTGTTTTAAATGGGGATTCGGCGTAGTGACAACACTACACACCCGATTTCCTGCAACTTTACACGCGAGTATCTCCAAAACCGGGACACTCAAGAAATAAGCAAAGACACAACTGTTCTCAGCTCATCAAGTTCTATAATTATCTTTATAAAAATCACAACATTTTAGACCCTTGCAATTGCCCCCATTCTATGTATAGACAGTTCCTCCCTCTCGATAGACAGATAAACTTTTATAATTGACGTTTCTTTCACAATTTCACGTCCATTTTGTTTCAAAGTCTACGCTAAGAAATAAAGAAAACTTCAGTGCCGATATTTTCGCAAGCGAAACTTGGCAACGTTGACGACAAATAGCAAACTTGCAACTTAAAAAAAAAAGAAAAAAAAATGCAACTTGCGAGCTTTGCTTCGCCTATCTTGTAATTCTCGGGCGAGTCAAACACTGCAACTTATCCGCGGCCCGCCCGATTGACAATTAATCTTATCGTTTATCACACACCTAATTGCCAGTTTGAATTGGATAGAATTGCATATATACCGCCATAGTTTCAATGAATAGAATAGGAGATCAGTCTCTCTGTATAGTAGTCTATACTCCTCCGTAATTAATCTAATCGGAAAGTAGGACGATTTTTGAGAATCAGAACTGACAATGGTGTGAGTGAGTGCATTCGTAGCGATTTAAATCTTGTCCCGACTGGCTCCGACACACCTGTCCTGCATCATATATACTATACAGGGTGAGCCAAAAGTCCCGGCACCCCGCCATAACTTTTGAACGGTTGCAAATAAAAGAATCAAACTTGGGGGAAACTTAAGGTGATTCAGGCGAAACTTTTTCAGATTTCAATCCGATTGATAGCGCCACTAGTCGCTTTTTGGAAAAGTCGTGTTTTTGGCGTTTTAAACTGAAACCATAGATAAAATGCAAAATCCAATAACGTCAGCACCTGCAAAAATTTTTTATAGATTTTTTGAGCCCAAAAGGAGCCAAATTGGTTCAGAATTAAAGCCGTAAATTATGAAATTCGTTTCGCCATAAGCTTAGTGAGTGAGAGTGAGCGCGAGTGATAAGTCCACCTGTCTCACTCGCACTCATTGCGGCTTACGGGAAGTTTCGTATTTCATAATTTCCGGCTTTATTTTTCAGTGTTTCAGCCTAAAATTTTCAGGGTATCTTCCTGAAGTATGCTCGCAGGTGCTGACGTTCCTCAGATTTGTCTTTTTTCGTGAATTCGTCAAATTTAGTAAAAAACTGTTGACTTTTCGAGCAGCGCGACGTGGTGTCCACAGTTGGAACTAATCGACCCTGGAATCACCTTAAATAGAACTATCTTATGAGACGGTCAAAAGTTTGGGGTCCACCCTTTAAGAAGGTAACCGACCCCCAACTCAACATTTTAAAATGGCACCGTCTATCTTGTGATACATCGTTTGAAAGGGCGTAAAATTATAAGACTTTTGGCTTAAATCGGAGGTATCATTTTTACTTTTTGGTAGATCGACGATCAAAGGTCGATTTGGACCCATTTTCAAAAAATCATTACTCCTATTTTTAAAGTCAGAATTTCAAAAACTATGGGTCTAAAATACTCGAAACAGCAAGTGCATTTCAGAAAAAATACGGTCTCGACACAAATCTAGTCAAAATTTAGGTTTAAGGCCCCTGGACCCTAGTTTTTGAACAATAGTAGTAATGATTATTTGAAGATGGGTCCACACCGAACTTTGACCTTCGATTTATCAAAAACGGAAAACGAGATCGACCTCCGATTTGCGCAAAAAGTGTTAGAATTTTACGTCCACTCAAACGATGTATCACAACTTAAGGGTTTGCCATTTGAAAATTTTGAGTTAGGGGGGCCTAATACTCCTTTGAAAAGGTGCCACCAAAAGTTTGACCCCCTCAAAAGATAGTTTCTTTTGAGTTATTAAATATTAAACATCCTTCAAGTTTCGTTGTTTTATCAGCAGCCGTTCAAAAGATATTCATTATTCAGGTGAAGCAAGACTTTTGCATCACCCTGTACATGTATGCGCGCGCACCCGCGTCGCATGTGATCGACTCCCTGGTGCCTTGTTTTGTCATTCCATTTGCGTTGGTATACATATATATATATATGTATATTGTACATTGTAAATTCATTCATTCATTATTATTTCTCGTTCATTCATTCTTTCGACCAATCATTCAAGTTGGAGTAATGAGGAATTCTGATGCTGTGAAGTCTGCTTCACGATCAAATCAATTAATTACATAAAATGAGAGTGATAAAAAGTCACTGATATACAGAGTTATATGGATTGATTGTTTGCGACGCCAAGAGGGAGGAGTTCAAAGCAGAGTGCTCGTGCAGTCGTGCATATTGGAAACAATGCTAAGCCTCAATGGGGCTATTGCACACTTTTGCTATAATCGATTTAATAGTCGATTATGGCGTAAAAACCTCCAAAAATAACGATTGTAGCACTAAAAACTTCCTAAATCCACTCCTAAACTCATTAAACGCAGTTATTTGCGCGAGCGTAATGGTGGCCGAAGGCACTAACAATGGGAGATTCCTATCTTAATTTCGTCACTCTTTCTATGCTGACAGGGATGATTCACAGAGTAATTAGTCATCAGAGTGATGATCCACATCCGATGAATGGTACCGCAACACTTTGTGACAACGGTGACAAATGAAAGTCGTCTCTCATTGGTCACTTCTTGATGGAGTTACAGTATTGTTAGATGGGAATCTCCCATTGTTAGTGCCCTCGGCCACCATTATGCTCGCGCAAATAACTGTGTTTATTGAGTTTAGGAGTGAATTTTGGATGTTTTTAGTGCCGCCATCGTTATTTTTTGAGGTTTTTACGCCATAATCGACTATTAAATCGCTTGTAGCAAAAGTGTGCAATAGCCCCATTTGATAGAGCAGTGCTTCAGTAACAATATTGTTTTTACAGGGCTTTAAATGGGTGAAAAAACATTATTGTCAAATACTTTTGTTTAATGTGCGAAGGATCTTTCTGCTTCAAACAAAGCACTGACCCCAAAGTTTGAACAAACGAAAAAAAAAAAAAAAAAAAAAAAAAAAAAATAACCCTCTATGGCATAAATTAATTTTTTCCCCCGCTGATTTCGGTGGAGGGAACAGGAATTTTTTTTTTCCCATGTTAGCACTACTGGATCATCGATTTATTTCTTTTCTCCCCACATCGGCCAGATTGATACCTTCAGGTATAACAGCATGCAGAATGAATTGCACCGCATTTCTAGATTTATTAGAAATTAAAACACCCCGTGTTGCCTATAGGTCAATGTTATAGATTAAAGAAGTATGCTCATCTGACTTGCCGCCACAAATTCAGTGGCGCGCAGTTCAAAATCACTGCAGGCAAGATGGCCGACATGCAGAAAACATTAGGTTGTTTTCTGCTTTCCTGCAGAGGGCAGCCCAATGTTTTCTGAAAAGAGTATAATTTTTCTGCTTTTGTCGGTCATCTTGCCTGCAGTGATTTTGAACTGCGCGCCACTGAATTTGTGGCGCCAAGTCAGACGAGTATGCCTCTTTAATCTATAACCTTGGGTCACGCCATGCCATAGAGGGCTAAGGTATTGACGGGGTCATAAAGAATTTCGGACGACTCCTGAGGGCTGATTCTGCTCTTTTGGACGAGACAAGACGAAAAAGCGAGAATCGATCATTTCTATTGGTTCAAACGGCGTCACGTGACATATTTGAAGTCTTTTGAGTCGTTTATACTTCAGAAAAATGACTCGAAATCTGTCACGTGACGCTGCGCCAATGGGATTGGTCGATTCCCGCTATCTCGTCTCGTTCGAAAGAGCAGAATCAACCCCCTGGAGGTAGATTATCTGCAATACTCGATCTAAATGAATGTAAGCATTGCAGGTGGCCTACCCATTACTCAAGCCAAAATCTAAGGAGTCTTCTAACATTCTTTTTTCTTGTCCCCGACTGTGCATTGTGCACAGAGCTGCCGATTTGCATAGATTTAATGACATTTTTAAAATCACCGATGATTCCACCGGTTGAGAAAAGATTACATAGTTCAATTCAATGTATGACTGTAATGCACGAAAATACTCTGATCTGTAATCTTTCCTCGATCGGTAGAAACGCTGTTAATTAATTAAAATATACCGGTTGAGAAAAAATGAAAGATGCAATTTTTTTCGTGCATTACAGTCATACACTGAACTAAACTCTGTAATCTTTTCTCAACCGGTGGAATCTTCGGTGAATTTCAAAATGTAATTAAATCTACGCAAATCGGCAGCTCTGATTGTGCAATACATTTTCTTGGCAACTCATTTTGTAAGATCATTTTTTAAAAATTAATTCAAAACTACATTAAAACCCATAACATCCTAGCGCAATCAAACGGCTTCAGTAGAGGGGTATTTTCCATTTATTTGGGGTATTTAAATTAGGGGGTAACAGATTGACAATCAGGTGTTATAGATTAAATGTCTTTTGGCAACAGCCTTTTTTGGGCATTCTAGAATTTCTAACAATTTTTTTTAAAGGCTTGGGGGTTGCTTTATTGAGGGTTGTTTTTGAAAATAGTTGAAAAAAATGAAATAATTCAGGATGTTATGGGTTAAAATTTGCTAACTTTTGATGGATAGAAGTTTCCTTGCCAGTACAAGTGATTCGCTACTTTTTGACAACTCTGGGTTGCAGCCGGTGTCTTAAAAGTAGAGTCATAGACGAATCGGACGATGTTTCGAAACTCGATTTTCGGCAATATCACCATTAGGTATTCTATGAAAATGAATTTGAATACGAAGAAAGTGTCAAATTACTACAACTTTAAGTTGTTCAATGAAATCCTCCGTTTCTAGGTCAAGGTTTGAGCAACCACCAATCACCGCTTCGTCTCAGGACAGTGGCTTTCGATGTAATCAATGTCTCCTTCACATAAACCTATACCGATAAAAATCGATTCTTATAGCGGGTTCGATGGAGGTTCAAATTATCGATACTTTTGCATTGATTAAATTGGGTGAAATAATCGATACTTTAGCATTGGTTCAAATGGGAGAAAAACAACAAATGAAACTTAAGCAGTGTTGCACTGGCACACATTTTTAAAGCTAACCATGCAGTTGTGTGGTGGACTACCTTCAGACCTTCACCCCCCCCCCCCCCCCGCACCACTGTCTCTGATAAATCAAGCCTCGTTCATCCAACATCAAGGTAATTGTTGCTTTGCCGAATATTAACTGTTGCAACCAAAAACAATAGACTTTCGAAACAAGCAAGCGCTGGCCGCGCGGGAACCCGAAGCGACGGTGACCAACGTCCCAGGAATGAGAAACACCGTACCTCGGAAAAGGAATTGGCTAGAGAGAGGGAAACATTCGTCTATTGTCATTTGAATCCACCCACTACCGCCAGAATGCGTTCCTTTCATACAGTCGATAACCCGTTTTGTGACTCCGTCAAAGAATACAGAACGATGTTTAAGTATTGTTTTCAAAAAATAAATGATTCATGCACGTCATATGTTTGTATCTTTAAAAATGTACCCTTATTTTAAAGCCTTCAAAATAAGAGACCCAACAGATTTCTGAAAACCATAGGTATAGCATTTTTTGTCGTTTGCCCTTTTCTCAGGAGCTTGGGTATTTTAATGAACTGTTGTTTGTTTGAAAGCTGCTACAAACTTTGACGAGGGTGTTTTTGCAAATTTCAATGGTAGAATAGGGACCTCAAAGGTCCAATTTCTGAGCAGTTTTAGCAAAAAAACCGGTTTTTCAAAAACCTTGAGCGAAATGGAACCTGAAGATAAGCATAGTTAAAATAGTTAACAACTTGAAATTTCATAATTCGTCCTAAGTTCTCTCCCCGACCCCCTTAACATATTTTTGAAAGCTTTGTTGCCAGTTAACCATTTAAAGACCAAGATTGTTCAAAGGAACGAAACTCTTCCATTTATATAGGAAAGGTAGTTAACTGTTCGTACTCGGGGGAGTTGGAATTGCTTATACGACAAATTGAAGGCGAGGTTAGTTCAAAAGAACACAACTCTTCCATTTATATAGGAAAGGTAGTTAACTGTTCGTACTCGGGGGAGTTGGAATTGCTTATACGACAAATTGAAGGCGACTGACAAAAACTTATCTCATAATTGTCTACATCCAGAATCACGTTTCTTCGGAATCATGAAACTGGAACAGTGTGAAATAAGACTAAAGGAGAAAAACAGAGACAATATACAATAGAGACCTCGCACTATCTATCATGCCCATGTTTGCGCGCGGTGGCAACTTTTTTTTTTTTTTTTCGGGGTTTCAACAGAACACCTCGAACATGGTCCATACGTTGACTGATGGGAAAAGTTGTTGAGATTTTTGCCTGATGAGACTAAAGCACCGAAATTGCATGATTCAAGGTATGGACCTATTGGACCATGTTGGATGGTGCTCATTCATGCTCCCATATTAATTTCTGTTGTGCTCCGAAAAAAAAAGTCTGCCACAACGCGCGCGACTAGTGCAAGAGGTCTCTATTATACATTGTTTCTGGAAAAAAACCGAGTATACTCGGGCTTGGCCCAAAGCCTGATTTCAGGTCTTTCTATCAACAGAAGTTCAGGTAGCGGTCGTTTCAGAAGTGTAGGCACACCTTTACTGATAATCTTTGGAATTTTTCAACATTATTTCTTATGTTCACAAAACGAAAATTAATGAAAATGAGTTTAAGCGTTGGCTTTTCATCGAAGAACGCTTTAAAATCGAAAATTTAAAGTCAGAGGCAAGATTTCTTTTGATTTGAAGGAATGAAAATTGAAAATTAACCAAAGATTATGGTTCAGGTGCGTCTACACTTCTGAAACAAGGTCCACGGGGAAAAAAAATATTGAATACGAGAGGAATCAGAAAACTTAAGACACCTTCAAAAAAAAAAAAAAAAAATCTCAAGTGGCACAAAAAACACTACAACGTGGAAAAGATCCGGATACTGAATTCTTACACATTACGATCATTTCATTGCAAGATTTCTTTTGATTTGAAGGAATGAAAATTGAAAATTCGCCAAAGATTATGGTTCAGGTGCGCCTACACTTCTGAAACAAGGTCCATGGAAAAAAAAAAAAAAATTGAATACGAGAGGAATCAGAAAACTTAAGACACCTTCAAAAAAAAAAAAAAAAAAAAAAAATCTCAATAGTGACACAAAAAACACTACAACGTGTAAAAGATCCGGATACTGAATTCTTACACATTGCGATCTACGTCAATGCTGCTTCAATTCAATAGAAAAGCGAGACGACCAAAAGGATGTGCGAGGGGGGAAGAGGGGGAAGAGGGTGTAGGGAAGGTGGAGGAGGATGAATGCGTAGCGTAGTGGCGCTTCGCTTCTACTCTATCATCGCCGGTATTGTTTGTGACCATGATACCATCGACCGTACCGCGGTTCACTTGATATACGTTTCTGGGTCATCTTCTCAGCCTGCTGCCCCAACTGATCTAGACGATAATGGGCGGACGTTAGCAAGAAACAGTCTTATGAAATTCGCGCCGACCAAAAAAAAAAAAAAAAAAAAAAAAAAACAGAAAGGGGAAAAAAAACATCTAGCATGAAAACAATTCAACATTCTATTCTGCCGGTAAATTAGGCCAAATGAAGTGTATTTGCACGTCATCTTAAAAATGCGAGGAGGGGTACCATTCTCCCTTCTCATTGACTTGGGAGTACCATACATTTCAGAGAGGTGTTTGAGTTTTTCGGAAAAAGGATGTTAAAAAAAAAGAAAGACAGAAAGAAAAAAACAGTGTTTCCAGGACAAATAGAGTGAAAACTTGAACAATTGCGCACAGAGTCGAAAACTAAGTATGAGGAAGTTTCCGGAGGCGTTTCAAGAAACTTCGAATCGAACAGTTTACACGCTAATTTTACACGCTCAGCACAGTTTATAGACGGTGATGCATTCAGAAAATGTGTCTGAGGGAGGGGGGGGGAGGCGGCGCCTATAAAATTTGTAATATGAATCGTCGCCGGAAGCAATCTTGAGCTATTTTCTGTTAAAAAAAGACATACAAGTATGAGGCTTCTGGGTTAAAGGGCACTTGCCCCAGTGCCCTCTGGATCTGCCACTGCGTGGACTCATTGACAGCAGCCACCAATGAACGCTCGGATACAAAGATTAGTATTTAAGGAGCTTTATTTTTTTTTTTTTTTTTTTTTTTTAAAAAATCGAAAAATGTTGGGGGTTTTGGGGTTTTAGGAGTGAATTTTTGGGCTGACCTTCGCGGTGACGACCTTGGGAAATTCGGTTTCTCCTGATTTTTCTGTGTTTTTTGATGTAATAAAACCCTTTCTTGAAATGTTTTCCTGGTCCAACATTAAAATTCCCTGACTAGCATTGACTGCCGAAGTCATGCAAAACAAAATCCTACCTATCGAGCCCGCTGCCCCAGTGCCGTGCGTAACCAACGCCACTGGTCTTGATAATATTCAGTGGCGTCATTTGAGGGGGGCAGGGTGGGCATTTGCCACCCCCCCCCCAAGGATTTGAAGTCAGGCCCAAAAACAGGGACAAATTATATTGATGAGCAAAAAGGAAAGGTCGTCAGATTTTGTCCCCCACAAGCCGCTTCTAAGGCTCTAAAATTATACTGATGAGCAAAAAAAAAAAAATCAGATTTTTGCCCCCCCCCCCCCCCCCCCAAAGCCAGACTCAAAATGACGCCCCTGATAATATTTGGGTGCAACCATCAAGGATTTTATTTTGGGTTACACTAATCCAACCTAACTAAGAAACAGCAGAATCTTGTTTTGGCTTTCATTGTGCTAGTTCACGCTTCGAGCGAATTTCGGATTTTCTTCACGCGAACCAAGCGTTTGCTAAGCATCCAGTCTGAAAGGATCGCGAAGGATCATTGCATCAGAATCACTGGCGCAACCAGGATATCTTCCATCTCTCTCATTTCCCATTTGAATGTATGAGCAGGAAAAGGACAGAAGGAGGGGGTTTTATCCCCTTGTCCATTCTTGTCTAACATACGTTCCTTAATGGAGAAAAGAGAGAGATGAAGAAACTCTCGGTGCGCTACTGATCAGAATTTAAGCAGTACGGCGCGCTGGAACAACGACTGCGCGGCGGCTGCACCTTGTTTTGAGGCTAGACTTGAGAACTGATACGAAAGTTAAGCTAACGAGCACACTAGACTCGCAAGAGCGAACGAGAAGGGATGAGAGTGGGGAGGGAGGGGAAGGAAGGGGGATGGGGAGGGGAAGGGAAGATGAAGAGAAGGCAGAATTTTCTCAAGCGGAGCCTCGCGTTGTATATTGCGTATAGACTACTTGATCAACGCACTGCGATGGTAACTGATGATACGCAACACAAACGCGTGCAACACAAATCCAGCGTTGCCAGATCTAATGTAAAAAGGATTGCTTTATATGGACATTGGAAAAGGGGAAGGGTAAATGTTACCCTTGGATGGTTCCATAGGCAAATCCAGCAATCTGGCAACAGCGCATTTTTTCCATTTGAATGTATGATGAACGATTGATTTTTGAAGGGGCTATAGCTCCGTCACTAATCGATTATTTTTCATGGAATCAAACGGGCAAACACACTGTCGCTAGATTTCCAGATCTGCCAATGGGGCAGTTGCAAGGGTCTGAAATGTTGCGTTTTTTACAAAGAAAATGAAAGTCCTTAGTGAGCTGAGAACAAAAATGCCTTTGGTTTCTAATTTAGTAATTTAGTCCCATTGTTCCGGAGATGAGATTTTGGCCCAAAATACATTGTTTTAAATGTTAATTCCGCGTAGTGACGTCACTACACCCACGATTTTGTACAACTTTGAACGTGAGTATCTCCAAAACTGGGGCACTTACGAAAAAACCAAAGTCACTATTGTTCTCAGCTCAACAAGCACTATCATTTTCTTTATAAAAAACACAACATTTTAGACCCTTGCAACTGCCCCATGGAGGATTCCTACATAGTGTAGCGATTTGAACGGTTAATAGATGGTTTTAATGCGAAGTCAACGGTTTGCCAAACAATCACAACAATGCACTCATCGGTCGCAATCGATTGTGCCAAAACTCGCGTAGCGCTTCAAACTATCTCACTCGCTCTCCCGTGACCCTATTGTATAGCCACATATTTCTAGTTTCGAATCAGAGCTTTGTGTACTACTTAATATCAAAATAAAATTAAGATACCCCTAAAATTTATTTCTGCTAAACAATTGGACAAAAGATGACTCTATGCACGATTTTTGCGATGAGAGCTTTGCGTTTCCGATGCTCGCTAAGCATAATGTTATAGGTTAGAATCATTGATGCACTTCGTTTATTTATGGCGATGTTTTGTCACGTAGGTCCAATGCATTAGCAAACAAATAATGCTTTAAATATCAAACAAATGCTTTAAATGCTTAAATTGGGCAGTTGCAAGGGTCTGAAATGTTAAAAATAAAAAAATAAAATGGGCCTGTGTTTTTTATCAAGAAAATGAAAGTACTTGGTGAGCTGAGCACAAAGATGCCTTTGGTTTCTAATTAAGTCCCATTGCTCCAAAGATGAGATTTTGCCCCAAAATACATTGTTTTAAATGGGGATTCCGCGTAGTGACGTCACTACACACATGATTTTTTATAACTTTACAAGTGTGTATCTCCAAAACTGGGACCTTCAGGAAAAAACCAAAGGCACCATTGTTTTCAGCTCATCAAAAAAAAACCACAAAATTTCAGACCCTTGGAACTGCCCCATTAAACAAATGTTTTAAATAAACAAGAAGGGATTAGTCTACCAACTTCGCACTTTGATCCGTAAGAAAACAATGAAAACGATCGAAAAATTGGGATACACAGCAAACACGCTCGATTTCGATACTTTTCATCGGTTCAAATGGACAACATGCAACATGTTGATTAAACGGCAGGAATGAATATGATATTGATTTCTCTCCTTTTAATAATCGAGCAAGCAAAGTGAGTGATTTCAAAAAGAAGAGTGAACTTGCTCAATAACATAGCTCGGTGCAGATAAGGCAATGGATGAGGATAACCGGTGATTGACTGATGAGCAGCTGCGCAGAGCGGGACAAATTAGAGCGACCGATTGATATTATGATTGTGACTTTAGTGGGACGGGGGGCGTCAGCAACCTGCAACTCTCGCTCATCAGTCATCGGCTATGATCAAGTTGCGAGCATCGCTTGAGATCCGTCGAAAATTCAAAGAAATCGTTTCGCAGAAAAATCTCTATTAGGTAGGGGAGCGTGAGCGAATGCATTCGTGCAATCTGGCAACGTTTCTTTTGATACATTCAAACACATGCTCCCATGTAATGGGTCTGTTGCATCCTTTTGCTACAGCAATATAGAACCATGATTCTTATGTAAAATTCGGCGAAAATAACGATGCTCCCATTAAAAACGTTCAAAACCCAATCATTAACTCAGGAAATCACTTCAATTTCAAACAGCCCGCGCTACACTAGACACTATTTGCACCGGTATACTACTACATAGACGGAACCACCGTGCATAAGTAAACAACATCGTAACTACAAAATGATGGAATTTCTTTTTTAAAACGTGAAATATAAGCTGCATTTGCTGTCTGGTCTTTTCGGTTTATCACAGATTACAAAATAATATAAGAAATGTACGCATCTAAACGAAACATTCCAATGTTTGTAAGTTCTGTTCATGTTTACATAAACGAGATGAGTCCATCTATGTAGTTATAAGTCGGTGATATTGTGTCTAGTGTGTTATTTGAAATGGAAGTTATTTTCTGAGTTAATGAGTGGATTTTGAAAGTTTTTAATGTGCGCATCGTTACTTTCGCCAAAATTTACGTTAGAAACAATGTGTCATATTGATGTAGCAAAAGTTCGCAACAGACCCATTCAAAGAAATCATTTCGCAGAAAAATCTCTATTAGGTATAGGGGAGCGTGAGCGAGTGCATTCGTGCAATCTGGCAACGTTTCATTTGCTACACTCAAACACATGCTAGAGGTCGAATTCGAGGTTGTTCGCACTAGAGTTGGGCAAACGGGGTTGTACTCGATTCGATTCCTACAGTATTCGGGACTTGTACATTTATTGAACTGCATTTTAATGGCAAATCAGAGCTGATTTTTAAGGAATCAAGGAAGACCCTCATGTGTTTAAAGTGATAAAAATGGACTACCATGCTCATTGATTCGTTAAAATTCCACTCTGATTACCGTTGAAATACAATTCAAAATATTTGTGACATTTGAAACGTGGAGATTTTGAGACTTTTATTTGAGTTACGGCTCTTTGTAAAAACACCAACAAAAAATACGGCAAGAAAATTCATAGTTTCGTAAGTGCTATCAGATGCTACAAAGATTGGAAAAATCTGTCTATCCGTGAAAATAATCGGAAGGCTCTTAAAAAAACGAACATTTGTTCAAATATTCTTCTTGAATAAGGCATAACTTTTTCAGAGAGGTACAAAACAAGGTAAAATTCCAGTTGAGCTTGAAAAGATTAAAAAGTTGCATAATCTTTGCAACATATCTGATGGCACTTGTGACATTATGACTTTTTTACGCCTCAAATACACAGAATAGAACGCAACATGCAAATCAATATAAATGTGTTCGATTGTTATATGTATGTACTACGGGTAATTCACAAATGTTACATAGAAGTTATGCCATTGATACAGGACGAATTAACAAGAATCTGTCGTTCTCTGAATCAATTGAAATAGAAGTGTCAGAGGGAGATGGAGGCCCGCGCTAAAGTCACGTGATAGGACTGGTTACTATCCTTTTCTAACATAATCATTATTACGGACAAGAAAGAGAAAGATAAATTCCTGGAACCACCATCAGGACGAGCAGAACGGTAGAGAATTTAACTATGATACGTCAAAGATATGGTCGGATACTGCAAAT
Source organism: Trialeurodes vaporariorum (assembly GCA_011764245.1). Classification (NCBI taxonomy): domain Eukaryota; kingdom Metazoa; phylum Arthropoda; class Insecta; order Hemiptera; family Aleyrodidae; genus Trialeurodes; species Trialeurodes vaporariorum. The sequence goes on along the minus strand of VMOF01000320.1, from coordinate 5,971,067 downwards.
TGAGTATGAAAGAGAAATCAAATGCAATGACTCACATTATAGGTGAAACAAACGTTCAGTCGGGTCGTGGGACTTCCACTAGAAAGTACTCACCTCTGAAACATACAAATTAGAAACAACAATTAATTTCACGTTATGGATACATAGCCTATAAGACGAGTAACACATAATTTACTAAAAATTCAAGCTTTAAATATGTTATATGTATGGAAGAATTGCAGCAAAAACATAAATGTGAAAAACAAGCCAAGTTCCCTAATGGCTTTATTCATTTCCAACCTTTCAGCCACGAAAAGGAGTGAAATAATATGAAATAACGCCAAATTTTCTAGCTCAAATTTTTCTTATCAAAATGGGGAAAAATTGGTTTGATGATCAGCTGTTATTCTGACGCTCGAGCACGAAGCATGTAACATTCGCAAGAAACTTAGGAGAGGAAAAATATTTCGGCGATGATGAATTTCGCATTTGAGCTCCGCTGAAACTTGGCTGCGTTTGGGATTGATTCAAGCTTTAAATATGTTATATGTATATAAAAGAATAATGAAGATATCGACCCACAATTTTTGCTTGTTATAAATCTGGACTAGTTATGATAGAATTCGAATTCGAACCAATCACGCGCAAGTTCCATGATGGCAAGCAAACAAATTACCAAAACCGTCAATTAACATATTGTGTTGCATGCGCGGCTGCGCGGGTCAACCGGCGCGGCGCTATGTCTTTACGGTCAAATGATAAATCGAACAAGTTGAAAATTGTAAAACTTGGAAGCCGCAGGGTAAACACTACAAAAAAAAACACAATAAATCCCAAATCCACGGATAAATCTTCCTTGGAATCGTTCGGGATCCAACAATAACCGATTTTAATGCAGTGGCGCACTCAGGGACTCCGTGTTTCTCTCTTTTGCTCATTATAAAAAACACGTATAAGAGAGAGGTAGAAGGGGGCTACCACGTGACTTCAGCCACAACCTCTACCTGCCCTCTCCTAGACGGATTTAAGTAGGAATGTAGAGAGAGGGAGCGAGAGAGAGAGAGAGAGAGAGAGAGAGAGAGAGAGAGAGAGAGAGAGAGAGAGAGAGAGAGAGAGAGAGAGAGAGAGAGAGAGATGGACAAAATCCTAGATGCCTGCACCGCTGCGCTGATTACAACGTTTCGATAGGGGTCCTCGGATCAAACATTTTGATGAAGGGAAGGGAAGGGGGATTAAGACGTCATCATGGCTCCGACATGGACCCAAGTCCACACCATTTTAAGAAACTTTACGACTTTTAAAACCCATGTTTTTCTCAAAGAGCACGAAAAGCAACCTCGATGTTACAAAGCGTGCTTTGGGGCGCGCTTTCTTTATAAAATCTGCGCCCATCTTTTGAATTACGACTCACTTGAATCGCTTTCTGTTTGAACAGCCAAAGTATATTTAAACACGAACCCTACAATGAATGCTGTTAAATACAATACAAGGCTCATATTAAAATGGAATATGGGCCTTTAGGCATCAGAAAATGCGAGCGGAAATTTATATTTCCATTCTTCATTGAGAATTTTTTGGAATTGAAAATTCCAAATTGAGACATCCTTGTACCATCGCATCGCGTCCGTTTGATATGCGATATGCTCGGGGGCAATGCGGGGCATGTTTTGTGCCGATAGAGCCGTCTATGATGCGCTAACCATAGTTACATGTATATTAATGTTATTCGGAAACCAACTGCATCCTCGTAAAAAAAAGAGCATAATCCTTAATAAAACATCGGTATTTGATTCGTGTCCGATTATTAACCGTTAAGTTGTGCATCTCCTCTCAGAGGTCAGCTTTTAACCTCGCTATAGATGCGATCAGGATTAGTCCACCTGAAATCCCCGTTGTTGGCGCCAGATTAGCTCGGAGCTGAATTTTCTTCTTTTTGTATTATTTTGTCTTTCTTTTTTTTTCTTTTTTTATATATACATAGGAATTAGTTGTATCGTTGTATCTTATGGCTCGAGTCGAAAAAACACGTATTTTATATTCATGAATAACATGTCCGCTCGTAATTTTGAGAAGGTAGCATCGTTGTTGGATTTAAAAGAGGGGATCTATCGAATGGCAACCAACGAGAAGACCTCTATTATACTTGTGAATCCGAGATGCGGACTTATTGACCTGAACATCGATCTAGATTTTTGGATTTTTGAATTTTGGAATAGCACGGAGGGATTCATATAATTACGAGTTAATCTCTTTTTTTCCCCGCCCTCAAACCAGTTCGAGATTTTTGATAACAAAATGGGTAAACATCATATGAGCTTTATAATGCTTTTGGCAATTTCAGGTTAGAAGGTATAAATTTACAGTTGGCTGATTATATACTTATTCAGTTTTCGTTATAACCTACTGGGGATCATGTGTGAAGAATCAATGCACTTTACATTGTCAGTGAGGAGATTTGAGAAAAATTGAGGAGTATACGAGAGCATTCTAAAATCTCATCGGACTAAGAACCTGGTGAATTTGAGATTATAACAAATGTTAATGAGCGGCGAGTTTTAAAATTTATCGATACATCAAACGTTTCTACAACATTTCTTATCAGAATAATGAAGAATTGGAAACACAACGCGCTCTTAGACGGATAATGGGTCTGTAGCAAACTTTTACTACAACGATTAAGAGTGTTTCTTCGCACGTTAAATCGCCCGAAAAGTTCATTGGTGGCATTAGAAAGTCATAAAATGCGACAATAAACTAACAAGAGACGTTTACTGAAATCCAAGATGGCGGTAAAATATCGAGCAATCTGTATGCATGCACCTTTGACATCTAAGGATTGCCAACGTTGACAACCTCACTGCTTCAGAGGTTATGTACTTATTTACGTTGTGATTGGGTGTGATCGATATTGTGAGGTTGGCTATCCTTGGATGTTCGTGGTGCAAGCATGCAGGTTGCTCAATATTTTACCGCCATCTTGGATTTCATTAAACGTCTCTCGTGAGTTTTATACTGCATTTTATGACTTTCTCATGCCACCAATGGACTTTTCACGCAATTTTACATGAGATTGAACACTCTACAGCGCTGTAACAAAAGTTTGCAACAGACCCATTAATCAGATGGCATGATGGAAATAAAATTAATGAAATTGAATTAGAGCTTTGGCTTTTCTCTATAGAACGCTTTAAAAGCAATCAATTTTTAAATTATTTATGCCACTTTTTGACGATCTCAAAACCTTATAGTGCGGTACAACAAAGACTAAAGTTTGTTTTAGAAGTGTATATAGGCGCACCTAGATGGATAATTAATCGGACGGCATGATGAAAATAAAATTAATGGAATTTAATTATAGAGCTTTGGATTTTTTTTAAGGAACGCTTTAAAAGCAAAAACTTCAAATCAAAGGCAAGTTTTGTCTTGATTTGAAGGAAAAATGAAAATAATCATTGAGCTGCAAATATTATTGTGGAGCTTTACCTACACTTCTGAAACGAACTCTACAAAGCCCTGGGTTGTAGTAATGGAGCTGTTGCAAACTTTTGCTACATACTTATTAATAGTTGTACAAGGGGTAATACCCTGTAAAAATAACGATTAGCGCACTAAAAAATCACGAAATCCACTCCTAAACTCACAAAATGCTTTTAAATGCGAGACCGTAATGGCGGCCGAGGCCGCGGTTTTCTTATGGCAATTGTATGCTTCTTCTTCTTCTTGTGTGGTGTTGCGAGAACACTTCGTGTAGATGGCGCTGATTGAAGATAGTGAACCCCAATGCAAACCGCGGCCCCGGCCGCCATTACGGTCTCGCGTTTAAAAGCATTTTGTGAGTTTAGGAGTGGATTTCGTGATTTTTTAGTGAGCTAATTGTTATTTTTACAGGGTATTACCCCATTATCAACTAATAATAAGCCTGTAGCAAAAGTTTTCAACAGCTCCATTATCTCAACATTCATGCTGAAATATGTTGCTGCCAATATAATCTTTTTTACGACGGTGTGCAACGCTCCTGTGACTTCTACGGACCACCTTTCCAAAAAACCTTCGGTCTGCCATTTATGATTCGAAAAACGTCCGACTTTCGGTGTGAATATACACGAGCGCTATAAACTTCTTTCTTTCGCGTGTGACCTTTCGAACTTTATTATTCTCCGTGAACTTGCGTCCTTCAAAACTTACGCGCGTGTAACACTTTCTCGATATCATTTCTCTAGAAAAATGAAAGTAAAACGAGTGGAAGCGTGCAAAAGTCGTAGTCACATTTTTGCTGTATAAACTTGAACCGCTTCGACCCGATGCTTGATACGCCGCTGCGAGCCGCGCCGCCATGGAGGAGCGCGCGCGTCGCAGCAGTGCGTCTTCGCAACCCGCCCCGAAGCGACGCCCTCCGCACATTGGATCGAAACCAAAATTTTCAGGACAAAAAAGTTTCATCTTTCAGCTTCGTCAAAATGTCAGTACCAATTTGTAAGAATAAAATGAGCTGTGGCAAGCTTTCGCTTCAGATGCAGTAGCGCATCGAGAGTTTCCTCATCTCTCTCTTTTCTCCATTAAAAGACGTATGTTAGACAAGGATGGACAAGGGGATAAAACCCCATCTTTCTGTCCTTTTCTTACTTATACATTCAAGTTTTCGAACGAAGAAAAAAAATCGCGCAGTAAAGGGTTAAAAGGACACATTGCAACGTTGCCAAATTGCCACGGAACACTACGCGGGCCATATTACCACAGAATAATACAACCAGAACGGAAACTCGGTCGGATTTTGAGGCAAATTCATTCCACGTCCGCCATGTTGGGATATAGAATGCGTTTACATCTGGATTCGTGCGCGAAAAAAAAAAAAAAATAGGACATGATCCGCGAAATTTTCATTCTGAAATGTCAGTAGAATAAAAGTGAGGCCGGAAACAAAGATTTCTTTCTAGAATTTACAGAAATAAATGAGTTTCAACACAAATCACACACGTCCGCCATGTTGAGATATAGGACCACAGTGTTGCCTCTTGGTGCCGTTAAAATCCAATCTTGCTTCCATTGGCTCTTATGGGATTTTCCGTTCTGCACAGAAAAAACAGAAAAAACACTTTGGCAGCGCTGACAAAACCTTTGGTAGAAAAATGACCAGTGATTGTAACTCAGGTCTAAGTCTTGGGAGCCATTTTGGCCAGCCACGTCATTTTTTAGGAGCCATCAAGTATTTTTTAGGGGTCATTTATTTTTTTTTTTTTTTTTTTTTTTTTTTTTTTTGACACAGCGCGCATAAGAAACTAGTCATCGGTTTTGCGCGCAATCAACATATCAGCAAAAAACCAAACGTACAGGAGCGTGGTCTTTAATCGACGGGAGGAAAAAACCATTTTTCGGCGAAAAATTTCTTAGGCTCCAATCTTGACCGTCAACTCAATTTCTTAGGCGCCATCAACTAATTCTTAGGCGCGAATGGCGCAATGGCGCATATGAGTTACAATCACTGAAAATGACCCAGCAAAAGACTTTAGTAGGGCCAACCAAATTTTTTATTCACCCAGCAAAATCTCTTTAGTTAAGCGTAAAGAACCTTTGGTTTGCTCAACTAAAGTCTTTTGCTGGGTCATTTTTCTACCAAAGGTTTTGTCAGCGCTACCAAAGTGTTTTTTTTTCTGTTTTTTCTGTGTGATTGTATTATTCTGTGATATTACGACGTGAAGACTATCCAGCACTCGGTACTCGTCTAACAGTTGCCAAATCGTTCAAAAAAAATCATCAAACTTTACATTGATTCAAATGAGTAAATTTAAGGTTTTCTTCGCACCATCTGACATCCGCGCTACTCAGCTCCGATGCTATTAATCTCGCGCTCTCAGAGAGCAATAAGTGCGAGAGTGCGAGTACTCTGTTCGCCACTCAACACTCAACACTCACCAGTGCGGTGGATGGTGGAAGGATGGGGTGGTGGATCATCGCAATCGCAATCCCGCGGAAAGGAAAGTCTTACATTTATCATCGAAAGGATAATTATATTAAGCTTATTAATGTAACAGCGCAGCGCCAACCATCGCTACGGCCGGCTGCCACGCCGATATGCCGTCCTCACTCCTCATATACTCTCCAGTCGCGTCGATTAGGCAATTAAGCTGAAATTAGGTTGCGCCGAAAGAAGAAATAGATACAGATGTAAGCACTTAAAAGATACGAGTGATGCTTCATGTAGCGATTACCCGCCGCACAGTCGAGCAGGTAGGCAGAAAGCACGATTCCATCTCAAAGAGTAAACTATAGCAGGGCTGCCGTTTTGCGTAGAATCAATGCTATTTTTCTAGTCACCGATGATTCCACCGGTTGAGAAAAGATTACACAGTTCAGTTCAGTGTATGACTGTAATGCACGAAAATACTCTGATCTGTAAACAGTCCTTAATCGGTGGAAACTCTTTTGATTCATTAAAATATCCGCAAGTTTTTTAAAGTCATCGACGACTCCACCGGTTGAGAAAATATTACAGATGCGAGTATTTCAGTTTATCATAGTCATGCACTGAACTGAACTGTGTAATATTTTCTCAACCGGTGGAATCATCGGTGAATTGAAAAATAGCGTTGATTCTACGCAAAACGGCAGCCCTGAACTATAGAGCCCCTGAATGTAGAGAGTTAATCCATGGGCGCACCCAGGATTTCTGTATTGGGGGGGGGCAAGTTGTCATTTCATATGGGGGGGGGTCTAGGAGTCCTCCCCCGGAAAATTTTGAAAATTTAGCCCTTCTTAGACGCAAAATTAAGACTTCTATTCAGAAACTATATATTGAATTAACTCTCGAGAAAAATGAGATTTTCCGAGACTATGCTGATGTTACGGAAATATCTTCATCGCCTGCTGATAGAAATAAGACGGAGTCTTCAGGAAATCTAGATTTCAGAAGAAGATCGAGCGAAATTAACAATTAAGGACATTGATGCTGTCGGAAAAGATGTGTTCCTCCAAGGAAAAATATGTTTCATGACATTGATACTTTTTTTGAACTCATTTCCTTTCCCATCTTTTCCTTTTCTCTCCTCCTCTTTTCCTCTTCTCTCTTTCTCTTTTCATCATTTTTTCCTTCCCATTTCTCCTTTTTTCCTTTCCTTCCCTCTTTTTTTTCTTCCTATGGGGGGGGGGGGGGGCTTGACCCTCTTCCCCCCCCCCCCCCTCTGGGTGCGCCCATGAGTTAACCCTCGAGTGGTCGCGTGGATGACATAGGTCATCCAGCTACTTTTAGAGCAGCCATCTGAACACGGAATTTAATACAACTATTCAGGTGAGAAAGTTTGACTTGTTTCTGTCATAAGTCAAATTCTTTATCATGCGAATCCTTCAAGAGGAAAAAAAATATATCGATGTCTGAGTCCAGATAGACACTCTCAAACACTTGCACTTTCGTTTTTAACCAATTTCCACTGGATTAATCAATTTTTTTTTTTTATTTAAGGTTACAAAAAGTGAAGCAAATAAACCAGATTCAGATTGCCAATGCTGTCACCCATGAGATGGGACTCAAGACTTGTATGCGTTGTATCAGCCTCTTTTTAGCTCGTTGTCCCAACTAGTTCCTAAGAAAATACCGAGGTAAAAACGTTCCATGCATAGGCGGATCCAGCAATCTGGCAACTACGCACTATTCCCATTTGAATGTATGATAAACAATCGATTCTTGAAGGGGCCATGACCCCGTGACTAATCGATTCTTTGTCATGCAATCAATTGGGACGAATACACTGTTGCCAGATTGCTGGATCCGCATATGGTTCCATGACCAAAATTTTCCATGGAAAACGTCGAGGTTTCCGCGAAACCGATCTAGTCTCCATGGATTTTGATGTTGTTTTCATGAAACATTTTTTCCTGAGTGAAGGCTTCCCGTCAATATAGCTCCTGATAATTTTTCTACCGTAAGAACACTCTTACTGGTCCTGAAGCAGAAGAATACTTGAGGCTCGCATTCATTCTTGCAAATTCAACCAGTCTTCTTGCGTGCACAATTTAGATAATCCTTTTTCTACCTGAGAAGGGCTAAAAAAAAAACAAAAAAAAAACGAAATGAGACCGCCACGCCATGCAGAGAATGATGGCGTGCGCAAGCTAACTCGACATCAGGATTCCAAAATTCTGAGCTTGGTTGCTCCACATTCATCAATAATTACAATGCGAGTGCATCGATGCGATGGTAGGAGATGGGCGGGCAGGCATACAGGGCTGCGGCTGGTGGAAGGGGGGGGGGGTGCATACTGCTTGGACTGGCTCCCATTCCAGATCAATCTAGACCGTCGTGCTTAGCTCTTAGCAGACTGTTTCAGTAAAAGTAAAGCGATGTATCGTATCGATTTCCGTCCGCGAACCTCTGCTCTGGTTCCGAACAAACTCTGATTCAATGGATTTTCCCCCATAAGCGCATTTTTTAACGGAAATTTAGGCTAATAAATCAGACAATCAAAGCGACCTTTTTGCGGTTATGAATGGGGATCTTACAATAAACTTTTGCTTCAGGGGATTGAAGAGTTGATTCTTGCATAAAAACCTGTAAAAAAATTGACGATGAGTACACTAAAAAAGCACGAAATTCATTCTCAGTATCGGGTCTAGTGGCGCTGCGCCTCACCTAGTATCGATATTTTTACCTAGGTTTAAATGGCAAAAGAGCACTGTTGCCAGATTGGCATTCAGACACATTCAGGCATTCAGGCATCATTCATGCACATTTACTTTAAACCTGGGACAAGTAGACTTTGTGTCACAGATCAGAACATTGAATTCTCATCCATAAAAGTATTTAATTCTCTTCCAACACCCATAAAAATATTGTTTAAAGATGCTGATTTTAATTTCCTTTTTCGTAAATCTTAAAAATTTTCTCTTGGCTAAGGCCGTTTATTGTCTCCCTGAATTTTTTGAGAGCACTATATGTAGTTTAGTCTAGTCTTGTCTATCCTTTATTCCCTGTACAACTAATTTATTCCCTGTATCATAGTTTATTATCTCTTTGACCTGTACCATAGCTCCCTTAAGGGTGGCTCATGTATTAATTTAATTAAATGAATAAATAAATAAATAAGATTGCACGAGCCATCACTGGTCAAAACTTCGATTTACTAATAGGAATAATATGAGAATATAATGCGAATAATTTGAGTTAATTATTAATGGTTATTCAAAAAATGTTTTTTTCCCATCATTGACCTGAATGTTCTTTGCGGGATGGGCGGGAAACCGGCATAAGAACTCGGGTGGTTCCAACCTCCAAATGCATCGTTTAATCTGTAATATATTGTTGATATAGGTACTTTTTGTCGTGGAGCCAGGCATGATTTAGCATTTTCGAGGACAACAACTTGGCCTTATTATTTATTAACTTGGCGATTGGCGATTATTTAATCGCCACTACTCGAATTCGTCGTAAACGCTTTCTGGAACATTTCCCTTAGACTGCACGACTGCACATGCGCGATTACACTTTACAACCACCTTCCTTAGCCGTTTCGAGTATAACAAACCGCGTTTCAAAATATTTCGAACTGGTTCTTTTCAAACCGCGTTCGGCGGTCGCGCACCGGTTATTCGTGCGAAAGCGAAATTAATTGGCCTTCTTATCAAAATTTCCCTTTTCCCCCTCTTTTAATTTTTTTTTCTTTTTCGTTATCACGGATACCAACTTGACTGCGCTTCGTGTATATATGACCACGCGTGCTCCGTCCTATATGGGAACGGAGGAGCGAGTCGAGCTAATTGTGGTGCAGTTGCGAGCGAACAGCAGAGTTGCCAGATTTGAGGTTAAAAGTCGTATATTTTACATTGAGTCTTATGGGAAATACACGACATATACAACGGTGCGTTTTGGCAACACTGTATTTGTAGTTGTGTTGTCAGATTTGAGGTTTAAATTCGTATATTTTACATTGAGTTTTATTAAAACAATTAGAAACAAAAGGGCTAAAAAACATCGCAAACAAACCAAGGATTAAAATGGGAACTAGACCAACAATATTATGTTTTATTTTTTTTTTTATTTTTTTTTTTTAAAATGATTTTCCGATTGATAATGGTGCTGCATGTGAGTGCACCAAAATGTCTCGGAAGTTATTATCTATTGTTGGTCTCAGTGGCGCACCGAGAAATTTGCCTTGGGGGGGGGTTTTGGTATGACTCAAACTCCGGGGGGTCTGGGGGGTATGGAATACCCCTTAGGACAAGCGGGGGGTCCGGGGGCCCTCCCCCGGAAAATTTTTTCAATTTACCTGACCTTCAGATTGAATTTTACGGTACTTTCATGTACAGTAAAATTGAAATACTCGAATATATTTTCGATTTTGCTGCATGAAATCTTTGCTTTTGACTCATAATTGGAGGGAGAAGAGTCAAGTGGAATGTATGGTTGAAAGAGCCATGGAATATTCACCGAGGGGTTCACCGAGAGGGGGGTCCGGGGGCCCTCCCCCGGAAATTTTTCCAATTTTCCTGACCTTCAGATTGAATTTTACGGTACTTTCATGTACAGTAAAATTGAAATGCTCAAATATATTTGTATTTTCGATTTTGCTGCATGAAATCTTTGCTCTTGACTCATAATCGGAGGGAGAAGAGTCAAAAGGAAAGTGGATGAAGGAGCCATGGAATATTCACGGAGGGGGTTCACCGAGGGGCAGTGGCGTAGCCAGTCTGCCCCCCCCCCCCTTGACACCAAAATTTGTCCTAAAAAAAGGTCTTTTTTTGCGTTTTCAAACAAATTTTACCAAAGTGGTACATTTGGACCCCCCTTGACAATTTTCGGACCCCAGACCCCCCCCCCCCTAGAAAAATTCCTGGCTACGCCACTGCCGAGGGGTTAGATTTTATCCCCCCCGCCATATTGAATAACTCTTAAGAAAATGCGGATAATATGGAATTTGCTCACCGTGAACCCCCTTCCTAGCTGATCAAGATTTATTTTTCTTTCTCTTCCTTCTATTTGTGAAGGAACCACATCCTCTCTCTCTCTCTCTCTCTCTCTCTCTCTCTCTCTCTCTCTCTCTCTCCTTTTTTTTTTTTTTTTTTTTTTTTTTTTTTTTTTTTTTTTTTTTTAAGGCTTGGGGGGGGGGGTTTAACCCTAAACCCCCCCCCCCCCTTCGGTGCGCCAGTGGTTGGTCTAGTTCCCATTTTAATCCTTAGTTTGTCTTGTGATTGAGTCTTAAGGGAAATATACGACACAACCTAAAACCTCCGTGCAACAAGCAACACTACTGGCGAACGATGCCGTCTGAGTTAGCAACTTAAACTCCGAAATGCCAACATTAGTAAATTGATGTCTCATACAGTGCTTTCAATTCCCAAGATAGGCAACGTGAAAACCGCAGAGTACGAATATTTAACTATCTATTAAAGAGCGAGTTAGCTTCCTTTTTTCTTGTAACTTGAGCCTGATTATTAAAGGGTTGATGGCAACCCCTGATACAGACTGTCGCGCGGTGTTCCGAGGATAGGTATCCAATTTTCACATTTGACTTTAAGTAAAAGCTTGCTATTAATTTATAGGAAACTCTGGTAACAACCAAGTCGCAACTTATTCAATACTTCCAATCAGGGGCGGACTGGCAGGCGGGAATATACCGGGACAGATCTCAGTGGGCCGGTCGGGCAAAAGGGCCGGTTGGCTTGGAAAAAAAAAAAAAAAAAATACCTACGGTTGTCTAGCCAAAAATCAACAACATTCTCCACTGAGGGCGATTAAATATGAGCACATACTTCTGATTCACAACTGGACATTTTCAGCGCTTTTTGGGAAAGTTCAATCTGCAGTTACGACCGTTTTTGTTCGAAAATGGGCTGCATCGTAACCAAAAGGCCAGGGCCGCTATGACAGGATACACAGTTTATATTAATACCCTGTTACATGACCCCGAACGAGTGAGCAAGCTTGACTTTTATCCAAAAAGCGCTGATAATGTTAATTTGTGAACTAGACTTACTCTGCGGTCTAAACTCACCGTGTGCTAAAGTACCCAACTTGATGTAGGTCATTTTACGTTTTCTGCCTCTAAGAAGAAGCGTTATATTCCTCTAAAATAAGTGTTGAATTTAACTCTGAAATATCCTGAAATTGCATCCTGAAGTCTAAATTTTCCAAATTTTCTCGGGGGAGTACCCTTGAACCCCTTTCGGTGGGGCATGTCCACCCCACAGCCCCCATTGGGGATATAAGTTGAGGGCCGGTCCCACCAAAATATTTTCCGGTAACTTTCAGACCCCAGTCCGCCTCTGCTTCCAATTGCTTAAATGATCTGACGGGAATCACAAATCGGGCTTAAAGAGCTTGATGATGAAAAAAGCAGGGCTGCCGTTTTGCGTATAACACTATGCAACAAAATTTGACTTTTGGTTTGTCCACGGGTTGAGACCTATTTTTTCTGACTCCTAGTGACCAAAGAAGTCAGAAAATGGCCATGAAAGTGCCGGGAAAATGTGTATGCGCCCAGGACGCCGCCATTTTGAAAAATCAGAAATTCAGCCGACTTGCCGTCGGTTTTTTGAGGCTAGCGTCCTTAATTTTTACTCAAATTAAAAAAATGTGCACATAAAATGAAAGAGCATAAAATTTCCTACAAGATGAGTTACCTCAATTTGTTTTTCAATCAGCAGAAGTATACAAAAACTGAATTTTTTTAAATTTTTTTTTTTAAAAAATCGAAAATTTGACGTTTTTTTGGATGAATTTTAACTCATGCCGTCAAAAATAAAAATCATAGAAAAAAACAGATTGATGCATTGAAAAGAGCGTTAAAGTGGCTACAAGATGATGTACCACAAAAGTTTTTGTGATTTTTTTTTGCCACTTTTTAGCCATTAAAATGATTTTCCCCAAAATTCATTTTTCTCCCTCTATGCTCCCTAATTTACAAACGGTATCGTTCAATAACGTCGATTTGGTTCCTCTCATGCACCCTCGGACCAAAATAATCCATTTTCCATCAAAAGTGACCGTGAATATTGGTGGAAAAAGCTTGGCTCAAACATTTGATGCCCATATTACATTAAATGTGTCTACGCATGCATGCAGCCCCTCTCAAATACCCATGCAAAAAAAAAAAAAAAAAAAAAAAAAAAAAAAAAAAAAAAAAAAATCACCTTTAAAAGGGCAGATATTTTTTGAAGTTTTATTTCACACTCAGCCGGTATCAATGAAAAACAATTTTGGTTTTACAAAAATTCAGTTATTAGTTGCTCTGGATAGAGCAGATGGGATCAATGATGTGCTGAGAACAATGAAATAAGTGGTGGCCCTGAGAAGAACGGTTTTTTAAACGGGTTGGGGATCAGTATATTCCAGTGCGGTTATTTTGGGAGAGTGATGAGATTCCCGAGTCCATACTGGTCTAAAAATGAGAGGATAAAGAGAATTTGAAAAAGTGGCGCACCAATTTTTAGCCGTTTTAGGTGGCTCTGAAAAAAGCTGTTGCACTGTCTGTCGTTACTTATGCACATGCAGTGTCCGTTCCTGTCCTTCTTAAAAATTTTGACCTGGCACTTGGCAGTTACTTGTATAAAAGCCACGCATAATGATGCTTGACTTCAGCCTGCTGTACAAGTCAAGGCTTCAAATTTTTCTAAAGCATCTTATAAAAATTTAAATATGTGTTATCAAAAAGGGCCTTCCTCAGGGGTACCAAATGAAAATTTAGAATTTCCGAACAATCAAATTACAATGAGCAAAGTAAACAAAAACTTAAAAATTAAATATGTCTTTTTTCATTATATCAAAGTGTGAGCAAGGCCCGGGGGTAGAGCAAGGTGGTGTAGGGGGCTATTGGGGCTATAGCCCCCCCCACACTTTTTTTAGGATGCGGGGGTAACACTTAACAAAAAAAAAAAAAAAAAAAAAAAAAAAAAATTTTTTTTAGCCCTCCCTTATTTTGACCCCACGCGCCGCCCATGGTGAAATTCATGACGAATAAAGGAGAGAACTCGTTCTCAACTCGATTTTCGCCATTATTCACGGTCACTTTTGATAGAAATGGATTATTTTTGGGCCCAGGGTGCATGAGAGGAACCAAATCGACGTTATTGAACGATACCGTTTGTAAAATTTGGGGGCATAGAGGGAGAAAAAATGATTTTGGGGAAAATCATTTTAATGGCTAAAAAGTGGCAAAAAATAATCACAAAAACTTTTGTAGTACATCATCTTGTAGCCACTTTAACGCTCTTTTCAATGCATCAATCTGTTTTTTTTTATGATTTCTATTTTTGACGGCATGAGTTAAAATTCATCCAAAAAATCGTCAAATTTTTGATTTTTTAAAAAAAAAAATTTAAAAAACTTCAGTTTTTGTATACTTCTGCTGATTGAAAAACAAATTGAGGTAACTCATCTTGTAGGAAATTTTATGCTCTTTCATTTTATGTGCACATTTTTTTAATTTGAGTAAAAATTAAGGACGCTAGCCGCAAAAAACCGACGGCAAGTCGGCTGAATTTCTGATTTTTCAAAATGGCGGCGTCCTGGGCGCATACACATTTTCCCGGCACTTTCATGGCCATTTTCTGACTTCTTTGGTCACTAGGAGTCAGAAAAAATAGGTCTCAACCCGTGGACAAAATGGCTGTTGCATAGTGTAATCAATGCTATTTTTCAATTCACCGATGATTCCACCGGTTGAGAAAAGATTACACAAGTAAGTTCAATGTACGACTGTAATAAACTAAAATACTCGCATCTGTAATCTTTTCTCAACCGGTGGAGTCGTCAATGACTTTAAAAAACTTGCGGATATTTTAATTAATCAACGGAGTTTCCACCGATTAAGGAAATATTACAGATCAGAGAATTTTCGTGCATTACAGTTATACACTGAACTGAACTGTGTAATCTTTTTTCAACCGGTGGAATCATCGGTGAATAGAAAAATAGCATTGATTGTACGCAAAACGGCAGCCCTGGAAAAAAGAGCGAGGGTCTCTTGATGGTGGAAGGTGATGGGATAAAAGAGGAGGGTAGGGAATCCCAGAGAGATACAAAGTGCAAGAGCGATTTTTGCCGAAGCGCCACACACTGGGTCAAAAAATATGGATTTTTCCGTAAATGATAAAGTTGTTGTTTTTTGGCTTTAAAAATGTTAGTATTGATATTTTCTTACAGATATTTTCAACGTTATGTGACTATTATTATAAGCTTTCAAATGCAAGATTTCACACACATTTCAGTTAAGTATATCGCTGTTAATGGGCCGGCTGTTGCACTCTTTTGCTATAAGCGATTTAATAGTCGATTCTGGTGTAAAAACCTTCAAAAATAACGATGGCTGTTCACGTCAAAGTTACCATGGTTTCAACGAAGACTTCGGCTAGTTCATTCTCGAGTACAGTCCTGAGTTGGAGGCCTTCAAGAGTCGATCAAGTGAAGACGTCTTATCAATTATTTAATTGTTTTACAATTGCAGTGCTAAGTTGCATAAATGTTACGGATTTGTGGAGTTATACTGTGGTACAGTTAAGATTTACACTGTTCAAAAAAACATCTTATTCAGCTGCAGTAAGTTGCTCTCATATGATTCCGTTTTGGCCATCATTCCTTCTTCGTATAAGCATTACGAATCGTTCTTTTGAGAAATATCAGAAAAAAACAATGGCAGCACTAAAAACTTTCAAAATCCACTCCTTAACTCAATAAACGCTTTCATTTTTGCAAGCGTAATAGTGTCTTAGGGCAGTAATAATGGGAGATTTTCATCTAACAATAATGTAACTCCATTAATAAGTGACCAATAGGACACGACTTTCATTTGACACCGGTGTCACTAGATGTCACGGTACCATTCATTGGATGTGGATCACAACTCCGGTGACTAATTTTTCTGTGAATCATTCTTGTCAACATAGCAGAGAGAGCGACAAAATTAAGATAGGGTTCTCCCATTATAGACGGTTTTAGTGCGAAGTCAACGGTTAGCCAACAACCACAACAATGTACTCATCAGTCGCAATCGGTTGTGATAAAACTCGCGTAGCGTTCCAAACTCACTCTCACTCACTCTCCCGTGACCCCAATGTATACCCATCTCTTTCTAGTATCGAAATTCGTATACAGGGCCTTGTTTTACGACATATTATTATCTAAATCGCATTAAAATGCCTCGAGAAATTAATTTCTGCCATAAAATTTCACAAAATAAGTCTCTATATACGATTTTCGAAATTAGAGTGAGATGGCAGTACATAGAGGCCACGTGAGAGCGAGAGAGACAAACTGGCTTTGTTTGGAACGCTCATCACCGGCAGTCGCCATTACTAAAACCCTCTATTACTGCCCTATGTCACCATTACACTTACACAAATAAAAGCGTTTATTGAGTGTTGGAGAGGATTTCGGAAGTATTTAGTGCTGCCATTGTTATTTGTTGAGGTTTTTACACCAGAATCGACTATTAAATCGCTTACAGCAAAAGTGTGCATTCTTCGTAATTTAGATTTTCATTCATCAAATTAAGTTGTGCAAATTCTATGTTATGATTCCACAGCAGGGCTGCCGTTTTGCGTATAATCAATGCTATTTTTCAATTCACCGATGATTCCACCGGTTGAGAAAAGATTCCACAGTTCAGTTTAGAGTATTACTGTAATAAACTAAAATACTCGCATCTGTAATCTTTTCTCAACCGGTGGAGTCGTCGATAACTTTAAAAAACTTGCGGATATTTTAATTAATCAACGGAGTTTCCACCGATTAAGGAAAGATTACAGATCAGAGTATTTTCGTGCATTACTGTCATACACTGAACTGAACTGTGTAATCTTTTCTCAACCGGTGGAATCATCGGTAAATAGAAAAATAGCATTGATTATACGCAAAGCGGCAGCCCTGTTCCACAGTGAGTCGCGTTGATGCAGGGTTGCAGTTGCTCCCAGCTGCGGTGAGTGCGCCCAGTCCCGGTCGCTGAGCCAGCCGTGCCTGTAGGATAAACTATGGGATGCTGGAAGCTGGGATTATTGAGTCATTAAAATCTCATTCATCACTTTTTCATCTCTTGTTCTCCTACCTTGTTGTTGTTGCTGTTGCTGCTGGTGAAGCCTTCATCTCCCAAGTAACAGACGCATAGTTGTAGTAGTCAGAGCCCCCTCCCCCCTCCCCACAGACCTCACCCCCTTCCGGATGGTCCCCGATGAGAGAAGACGACCAGCGACGCGGTGCCTCCCCACCCCCCCCCCCCCCCCCCCCCAAGGAGAGATGGATGAGCAGCCGGACGGCATCCATCCAGAGTTCCCAAGTCTAGCCACCGTTACATCACACAACTTTCCCATCGTTGCCGCTTTACGATTAACGGAGGACAATTGGATTTGCAGCGGTGGTTGGGGGGGGGTGGATCTTAATTTCCCCTGATTTCGACTAACATGGCGCTGATGCGAGCTTCTTTTCGTGAAATTTGAGATTCTTGGTGACGGAAATTTTCTTCAATTTGGTACCCTTTTGAAACAGCTCTATAATGACTCTAACTACACTGACAAAAAAAAAAAGTTCTGGCTCTACCGAATACATGCTTCGGGAAGCTGAAGGAGGCATATCCGAAGCAAAGTTCTGTGACTAGCGGGCTTTCCGTCGGAAGTAGCGAGCCACATGCTCCAGCAGTCCCGAACCTCTTGCTTCGGCATTGCGATGTCAACGGGCAACGCACGTGCAATGACATACAATCAGCAGGACCTTCGCCATCTTTTCTCTGTTAAGTATCTGAGTAGAACGGGTTCACTCTTTTAATCAATTTACTCTGAGAATTTGTCATCGGCGATCTCTGAAAGAACGCTACGATATAATTTAGGAGCATATTCACAGAGTTATCTCACTTAACTCAGCGCGTCGTAAAGGGTGTGCGCCTCGAAGCGCTTCCCCTATATATAAGCAGCAATCAGCCCTCGTTTTCCACAAACCCCGAGCAGCGCAGTGGTAACGCACTGGACTCCGGAATGATACCGCCCCGGATCGATCCCGGGTAGCGACTCGCTCTTTTTTCACTCTTCTTTATATTCATTCCGAAAGCACGTGCTCATGTACTACCGAACTTTGCTCCGCGAAGCTATATATAAATCAGCACGTGCTTCGGCTCTACCGGAGCAACAGGGTGCTACCGGAGCACAGTTCTTTCAGTGTACAGTTAGCAGTTAAAGCCTGACTTTGCGAGACAACAATCAACAAAAATTACCAATAAATAATGGAGATAAACGTTTTAGTTGGATAGAATTGGGCACTTCCTCCAAACTATGCAACAGCGGAGCGCAAGAACTAGGCTGATCCAAACGCTGGCGTGTAATTAATTCGTCAACAATCTAAATTTGGTGACCTGAGAGAAATTTGTAGCACCTACGCTAAGTACGTATTAGGAACTTTTGATGGAGATAAAAGATTTTCGAGAGTAAAAAGTGAATATACACTGCGACCAGTGCGACCATTAACGTCGTCATTAAGGATTGATGAAAGTCAAAGATTTGACGGCTTGCGCGTATACAAGCACGTGTCACGAAAAAAAAATTAAGAAGAAAAAAGTGGAAGCACACAGACGCTTTTGCCGAAAAAAATAAAAATATGTTCTGAAACGTCCTCCTTAGATTGTAATTCGAGAATTTGCCGAACAAAACCGACTTGCCAGAGCTTCAGCGGCGGCTCGTGCTATTTGGCAACAATGTTTTCCCTCCATTTGATTCTATGTTAAACCATCGATTTGACAATGACTGCAATCGATTGTTTCACACAGATTTAAATGGAGGGGAACTACTGTTGCCAAATCGCACGAGCCGCCACTGCAGAGCTGCCACATTTAATAGATGAAATGGTTCTGCAGTAAGCCTATAAACGGTTTTAGTACGAAGTCAACGGTTAGCCAACAACCACAACAATGCACTCATCGGTCGCAATCGGTTGTGATAAAACTCGCGTAGCGTTCCAAACTATCTCCTTCACTCTCCCGTGACCTCCATGTAAATACCCATGTCTCTTTCTAGTTTCGTATATAAATTCGTATACAGGGCCTTGTTTTACGACATATCCTTATCAAAATCGCATTAAAATGCCTCGAGGAATTCATTTCAGCCAAAAATTTTACGAAAGATGCCTCTATATACAATTTTTGAAATTAAAGTGAGATGGCAGTACATAGGGGTTACGTGAGAGCGAGAGAGACAAACCGTCTTTGTTTGGAACGCTCATCACCGGCAGTTGCCTTTAACTAATCCCTCCATTGATATTAACGAATGAAGAAATTTTAGCAAAATTAACACGAAACGAATAATTATGAACAATTATTAACGAGGGGGGGGGGGGGGGACAAAAAACACAGAATGCTACAAACTGTACATACAGGGTGTTTTTTTTATCTCCCCCCCCCCTGGTTTTTTTTCTTGCTAATTGAGATAAAATGTTGCGGTTTGGACTATTCTTCATCATTTTGGCTGAATTTTCTTTTTTTGGGGTCGAAACCCCCCCAGCCCCCCTAGGGGGGCCCCCAGGGGGGCTATCTCAAAAATTTCAAATGGCAACCCCTATCTTGTGATACATTGTTCGAAAGGGCATAAAATTCTAAGACTTTTGGCGCAAACCGGAAGTTGATATCGTTTTTCGTTTTCGATATATCGAATTTCAAAGTTCGATTTGGACCCATTTTCAAAAAATCGTTACTCCACTTTGGAAAGTCGGAATTAAAAAAACTATGGGTCCAAAATACTCTAAAAATCAAGTACTTTTCAGATAACGAAATGGTTTTGACATAAAATTTGATTTTAGAGCCCCAAATTTTTTTTAAAAATTTTGCCCCTTAAAGGGGCTATCTTGAAAATTCCCTTCCACGACCCTTATTGAATGATGCGTCGATCAAAAAAGCATAAAAAACTGAACATTTTGGCGCAATCCGGATATCGATATCGTTTTTCGTATTCGAGATATCGAATATTAAAAATTCAATTTTCGCCTACCTTCAAAATTCGATATCTCGAATACGAAAAACGATATCGATATCCGGATTGCGCCAAAATGTTCAGTTTTTTATGCTTTTTTGATCGACGCATCATTCAATAAGGGTCGTGGAAGGGAATTTTCAAGATAGCCCCTTTAAGGGGCAAAATTTTTAAAAAAAATTTGGGGCTCTAAAATCAAATTTTATGTCAAAACCATTTCGTTATCTGAAAAGTACTTGATTTTTAGAGTATTTTGGACCCATAGTTTTTTTAATTCCGACTTTCCAAAGTGGAGTAACGATTTTTTGAAAATGGGTCCAAATCGAACTTTGAAATTCGATATATCGAAAACGAAAAACGATATCAACTTCCGGTTTGCGCCAAAAGTCTTAGAATTTTATGCCCTTTCGAACAATGTATCACAAGATAGGGGTTGCCATTTGAAATTTTTGAGATAGCCCCCCTGGGGGCCCCCCTAGGGGGGCTGGGGGGGTTTCGACCCCAAAAAAAGAAAATTCAGCCAAAATGATGAAGAATAGTCCAAACCGCAACATTTTATCTCAATTAGCAAGAAAAAAAACCAGGGGGGGGGGAGATAAAAAAAACACCCTGTATAGGCATGTACTATGAGGAAGGAAGTGAAACGCCACATTCTTACCAACCATATAAATTTCCGTCGTCGGCCATCTTTTCGTGCTCGTGTTGCATGCATGCACAGGGTTGATTCACCCATTTGACTGCGCCATCTTAGGTTTTCCTTAGCACTTGCAATGCCGGACGATTTTTCACGTGCTATTTCCCAAGGGACCGCAGTCAGTGGCGCCCTCATATCGAAAAAAGTTGAACTAAGTAGTACCAGCACTGGCCTATACTGATACACAGGCAGCATATGACTGTATTTACATCCTGGTCCCTGGCAAATGCGAAAAGGACGTACATGAACGTCTTCGGCAACCAATGGCAATTTTTGCAAGGACGTACTTATACATGTAAGTCTTTGGCACTCTAAGTGTTAAAACGTCTATCGTGGGTTTATGAGTGGATTTTGATACTTTTTGATGCGTTCAAAATAATGTGATTTTTACGCAGTTTTACATAATCGACGCTCCATAATGCTGCAGCAAAATTTTGCAAACAGACTCATTGTCGGAATACGGTACAAAATTACACCAGAAAAAGAAAATCGGCAGAGTGGCAAATAAATGAGCGTTTAGTCAGCGAACTCAGGTTTCTTTTTGTGTTCGACCTGCGACACATTTTCCTCTTTTCAACTACGACTGCTGCGACGGAAAATTTGACGAGATGCGGAAGTACGAAATTGCACAGATTTCCTCTCCGCGATTAGCAGCGCATTGTTAAAAGAAAAAAAAAAAAAAAACAACAACAACAACTGCATCACAAGTATTCACAATTCGCGGGAGGCGCATGCATGAAGTAATCTCTGATCGGTGCGAGCGGCCGAATCGGAATGCAATAACAACGCAGTCCCTTCTCTCTCTGTCTCACTCAATCTCTCTCTCTCTCTCTCTCTCTCCCTCTCTCTCTAGCACTCTCTCTCTCTCTCTCTCTCTCTCTCCCTCTCTCTCTCTCTCTCTCTTCCCCCACTCCCTCTCTCTCTTTGTATCTTTATTTTTCTCTTTCTATCTCTCATTCACTCCTTCACTCTCTCTCTATCCCCCCTCTCTCTTTATTTATTTTTCTCTCTCTATATCTCCCATTAACCCCTTCACTCTGTCTCCCTCTCTTTCAATCACACACACTCACTCACACACTCTCTCTCTCCCTCTCTCTGTGCTTTTCTCTCTCTCTCTCTCTCTCCCTCTCTCTGTGCTTTTCTCTCTCTCTCTCTCTCTCTCCCTCTCTCTGTGCTCTCTCTCTCCCTCTCTCTCTCTCTCTCTCTCTCTCTCTCTCTCTCTCTCTCTCTCTCTCTCTCTCTCCCTTGCGACCACTGAGTACGGGGAGGAATCATCGCGGTTTCCTGGTGCAATTCTGGAAAACTGGTCGCGGAGACCGGAGAATCGATTTATCGATTGCGCGCGGAGGAAACTATAGGGACTCGGTGAAGTGCAACGATTGATAAGAAAACTAGGAAGGAGAGAGAAAGACTTTAGGGAGTGAGAGAGAGAGAGAGAGAGAGAGAGAGAGAGAGAGAGAGGGAGAGAGAGAAATACCTAAATATAAAAAAAAAGTTAAATAACAAAAACAACTGACTATGGTGGAAGGCAATGAGCGTTAGTGAGGTGGTGATGGGGGGGGGGGGTGCGGTGGGATGGGGGGGGGAGGGGGCTGCAGGGCGAGCGCACGACTCGACATCGCGTGACGGTCGTGACACCCCCGCGAGCCATCAAGACGAACGGCCGGGACACAGTCGTGGACAGACGTTTGATGCGTTATGTCAAAAAAAAGGAAGGCACGAGGGGAGGGGAGGGGAAATAAAAAAAAGACGGAAAAATTACGTAAGCATGATTAAACATCTCGTAAGAAATGAGAAGTGGGTACGGGACTCGGACCAGACCGCGATGGAAGGGAAGGGGGGGGGAGGGCCGAGGGGAGGGGGGGTGCACTCGCAAAACTTTAATGGATGAGACATGTAACACTCGAAAGAGTCTGAAGATGCACTCATGAACACTTTCGGCAGGCGGGCATGTAAGAGTAATTTCAGAGGAATTAAAAATCTAAATAGAACTGAAGCGATGTGTAGTTCTTTGATTGGTACAATCGATGCGTAAACAATAAGGTGATTGATACATGTTTCGAGAGGCTGTCTATTGTTGAGTTGATGGATCGGTAAGTGAGGAATGTAGATGAGGAAAAAGAAATTTTAAGTATTTAAAAAAAAAAAAGGGGTTACTGATAACAGACACATTATGACAATATTTCGATCCATCTCTGAAAAAGTTTGATTATTGCGATATGAAAATCTCTTGAAAGTATAGATACACGTACGATTGTACGGGGTAACTCTAAAAAAGGAACCATTCCGAATGGGCCAGTCGTGGCAGTAGCAAGGTTTGATGTTTTTTTAAGTACTCGATGAGCTGAAAAAAAAGGATGCTTTTGATTTCTATCTATCCGAATTCTTACGATGCAATCAGTGGCGTAGCGTGCAATTTGGCAACGTTGAAAGTTGTCCATTCAAACCCATGTTAAAGGTCGAGTGCAAAGGTGTTCACCGAACACCCAATACTTCGATATTTTTCACGCGTTTACATGGACGAACTACAACGTTGCCAAATTGCACGCTACGCCGCGCGCCGCGCCGTTAAATGCAATTTTGGTCCAAAATACATTGATTTATGTGGGAATTTTACGACACGTTTTTTCAACTTTACACCAATTTATACCCAAGACTGGCACGTTTAGGGGGGAAAAAACCGAAGGCACTTTCGTTCTCAGCTCATCAAGAACTTTCACTATCTTTAAAAAGAGAGAGAAAAAAAAACACGGAAATTCAAACACTTGCAACTGCCCCCATTGCCAATAGCGAAAATTTACAATTTTCGCGGAGACCAAGGGAAAGTGAATTAAAGTAAATTTATCCTTGAAAACATAATTTCTTTTAGTTCCATTTAATTGAGGATTGGGATCATACATCTCATAACTATTTAACTCCATCTTGATTAATCGTTCAACGGTACGTTTCAAAGGGAAAAAAATCCAAAATAAGATTAAACTCCACCAACAGAACAAAGCAAAACAAATTCAAGTTGGCATCAGTGAAACCATCAAAAAGCCACAGAAGGGCTACCGCGTGGTATGAATACCAACTGGGCAGTAATCTGTCTTGATTTAAGAGGGTAACTGCTGAGGTGGGGGCGAGGGTAGGGCAGACTGACCATAGACCACGATCAGCCCTGACCTGACATTCACCGAGCACCGAGCCTACCGCAGCGATCTCAGACTCCTCGGTTGGACACATCCAAAAATAAACCATTCATCTCTCAACAGTCAACAACCGACAGGATGGCCGAACATTGGAACAAAATAAACGGATTTTTGGACACAGAAATCAAAATCGTTGGCGGTTTACAAAAGAAGGCATGCAAAAAGTTAGGAGAACTCTTCCAGCGAAATTCTAATCTTATCGTGATGCTGAATTACTGAGTACTTTGGAAGAACATACCTGATGTTTTATACGCCTTTCTTCCGGGGAGCATTTCAATTATTTTTTGGTTTTTCATTTTTAAGGTTAGGGTCAAGGTGTAATTTTTCCGATCTTTTCCCATGTATTAGA
This sequence comes from Trialeurodes vaporariorum, assembly GCA_011764245.1. Taxonomy (NCBI): domain Eukaryota; kingdom Metazoa; phylum Arthropoda; class Insecta; order Hemiptera; family Aleyrodidae; genus Trialeurodes; species Trialeurodes vaporariorum. Next base: position 5,946,931 of record VMOF01000320.1, on the reverse strand, counting down.
AGGGAACGCACCGTACATCAAAAAACAAGTTAATCATTTGTGGTTTGCGCTATGAGTCAGGAACAAGAGACATGCCAGATGACTGCTGAGGGTAGGTTTTTCGCAATACTCGTCACAATAATAATTTTCAACATTGCATTTATCGTAGAAAATAAGTTTTGACGTAATTTTGTTGCATTTTTTGCCTGCTTTCTTTTGTAGAATTAAGGTATTTTTTTTTTTTTTTTTTCAAAATAATGGCCGAGGAACTCGGAATTTTAAAAAAAAAAAAAAAAAAAAAAAAAAAAAAAAAAAAAAAATTATTTTAGTTGTGAAAATAAAAAAAATGGAATTCGCGACCCAAAAATACAGAAAGTTGCATAGAGAGACCCACTTCTTCCATTTTAGCGAGGTAAGCCATTCTTTTCTTAAGTTGTTTGCCAACCATTCTGATCCCGACTACACGTTGTAGGTACAAGAGAAAATAAAGGAAAAATAAAGTAGGAATTTTATTTTATTTATTTTTATTTATTTATTTATTTATTTATTTATTTATTTATTTATTTATCTATTTATCTATTTATCTATATATTTTTTATTAATTTATTTATTTATTTATATATTTATTTATCTATTTATCTATATATTTTTCATTTATATTTATTATCTATCTATCTATCTATCTATCTATCTATCTATCTATCTATCTATCTATCTATCTATCTATCTATCTATCTATCTATCTATCTATCTATCTATCTATCTATCTATCTATCTATCTATCTATCTATCTATCTATCTATCTATCTATCTATCTATTTATTTATTTATTTTGGCACTAGAACCAATCACCACGACTTAAAAGGATAATAGTAAAAACATCAACCCTAACCTTAAAATCCTTCACGTCGGTTACGCTGCTCACTCATTAGATAGCCACTCTAGATATAAATGTGTATCGCCAGTTGGTTAATGGTTACTTCTCATTGAGCGCCGATACAAGTGCGTGGGGGTGATGATGTGTGTGCATGCAAACAAGATTAGAAGATGACTTGCGACTTTAAAAGCGACCGAGAGGGACCTAAGAGGGAGAGGTAGAAGGAACGGGGGGGGAGGGGTCGTAAAGTCGATTCGTTGGTCCCTCAACAATCATTTGTTACCCACGGTCAGATTTAACTTGCATCCGCGAGCGAGTATGAATGTGAGTGTGAGGAGTGAGTTAGGATAGGTCACGAAAAGCTCGCTTGTGATCGGGCGGCGAGCGGGGGGGGGGGAGGAGGGGGGGGGGGGGGAGGTTGGACAGTGTTTTCCCAGCGGCGATGCCTTTGCCAATAAGCCGCGATTACGAACCAGCGAATCCGATGGCCTTGAAAGATACGGCCCTATCTTTTAGGATTTAATGTTCCTTTCAAGGTCATTAGGTACACACAAACTGTTTTACCGATTGGCAGCGAGCGTTGATGTGTTTACTTTACGCTCATGCACAGTCGACTGCATCGCGGATTCGTTTTGTGGCTAGCGAAAAATGTTCAAACGAAATTTGAACTCGGGCCAATTTCGATTCGTATAGTATTTCTACGCACTAGCTTCGGGAGCCCAATTCAATTAGGGTATTTTGTGGGAACTATTTTATGACTTGTCACGACTAACACGTGCAAATCGAACCGTCTCATGAGCGCAGAATCTTGAGTCATAGGAGGATACCAGAGCTGCCGTTTTGCGTATATAATCAACGCTATTTTTTTTATTCACCAATGATTCCACCGGCTGAGAAAAGATTACACAGTTTAGTTCAGTGTATGACTGTAATGCACGAAAATACTCTGATCTGTAATCTTTCCTTAATCGGAGGAAACTCCGTTAATTAATTAAAATATCCGCAAGTTTTTTAAAGTCATCGACGACTCCACCGGTTGAGAAAAGATTACAGATGCGAGTATTTTAGTTCAATACAGTAATGCACTGAACTGAACTGTGTAATCTTTTCTCGACCGGTGAAATCATCGGTGAATTGAAAAATAGCATGAATGGGTCTGTTGCAGACTTTCGCTACATCAATAAAACTCATTGTTTTTAACGTAAAATTCGGCGAAAATAACGATGCGCACATTAAAAACTTTCAAAATCCACTCATTAACTCAGAAAATACCTTCCATTTCAAGCAACCCGCGCTACACTAGACACTATATCACCGACTTATAACTACATAGATGGAACTATCTCGTTTATGTAAACATGAACAGAACTTACAAACATTGGAATGTTTCGTTTAGATGCGTACATTTCTTCTATTATTTTGTAATCTTTGATCAACCAAAAAGACCAGACAGCAAATGCAGCCAATACTTCATGTATTTAGAACGGAATTCCATCATTTTGTAGTTAAGGTGTTGTTTACTTATGCACGGTGGTTCCGTCTATGTAGTAGTATACCGATGCAAATAGTGTCTAGTGTAGCGCGGGCTGTTTAAAATTGAAGTGATTTCCTGAGTTATTGAGTGGATTTTGAACGTTTTTAATGTGCGCATCGTTATTTCCGCCGAATTTAACACAAGAATCAAGGTTCTATTTAGCTGTAGCAAAAGTATGCAACAGACCCATTATACGCAAAACGGCAGCCCTGGAGGATACAGGAATTAACCTTTTTATCTCTTCGGCCATTTGAACACATGCGTTATAGAAAAGGATTGCAGAGGGGGCCATCACGTGACTTTAGCACCTATCTCTGTCATTTTTTAACACACGCGTTCAAATGGGAGGATAAAGAGAGAAGGACGAATTCCTGTATCCGCCCATGCCTTGAGTCAGGTTCACTTCGTACAGATTTGGATTCTCCCTCCTCTTCAAAGAACTCCTTCAAAATTGAACGACGCAAAACCAGCTCGCGTACGCAGGAATAGTTATCTCAAAAAACCCGCTGTTTTTACTCCTCTTTTCAAAAGGATTCGTTCTAAATCAAAGCGGCGAAGGCAATCTTGGCGTTTCTTGAAGAAAGAAGCCATTTTACGGATGGAGGTTTTTTGTTACCCCGAATAAAAATTTTGAGGGGAATGATCTAAAGTATAGATCGTCACCAGTAGCGTAGCGAGCAGTATGGTAACGTTGTATTTCGTCCATTTAAACCCATGTAAAAGGTCGAATGCAAAGGTGTTCACCGAACACCCAAAAGTTCGATCTTTATCATTAGTTTAAATGGAAGAACTGCAACGTTGCCAAATTGCACGCTACGCCGCTGATCGTCAGACGTTCGGATCAGAACACAGACTCATATTGACTCAAAGCAGAAACAAGCAATATTTTTTTATCTGGATATAGCTGTATTGGACTTCTGTGTCCAGATAGCCACTCTAAAACACTTGCATTTTTTTTTACAACCAATCTTCACTGAATTAATTACATTTTTTGTTTTGAAGTTTAAAAAAAAGTGAGGCAAACACACACACGAAACAGAACAATAAAACACTTTCAAAGCGCTGACAAAACCTTTTGATAGAAAAATGACTCAGCAAAAGATTTCAGTTGAGTCAACTGAATCTTCGGTTCACCAAGCGAAACCTTTTTCGTTGGGCTTAAAAACATTTAGTTGGCTCAACTGAAGTCTTTAATTGAATTTGAGCACTGCAGGTAGTAGGTAGCACTTGTTACTAATGAATTTTGGTTGTGGTAGCCAAAGTTCTAGGAATGTAACAAAAGTCGGTGATTAATTGACTCACATTTTTATTAAGAAATTTCCAGTTGAACCTTTTTGGCATTGACGCCATCGTCAGGACTAGCAAAGTATCATAGAACTTAACATAATATTCATAACAAAAATAAAACTTTTTTACGCTAATCTAACACAAAAAAATTACAGGTGAAAAATCTGATAAATAATACGATGTCTATTATTCGTTTAAAAATAACATCGTATTATTCATCAGATTTTTCACCTGTAATTTTTTTGTGTTAGATTAGCGTAAAAAAGTTTTATTTTTGTTATGAATATTATGTTAAGCAGTTCTATGATACTTTGCTAGTCCTGACGATGGCGTCAATGCCGAGAAGCTTCGACTGAAATTTTCTTAGTAAAAATGTGAGTCAATTAATCACCGAATTTTGTTACATTCCTAGCACTTTGGCTACCACAACCAAAGTCTACAAGTCATTCAAGTCTTTTGTTCGGCCATTTTTCTACCAAAGGTTTTGTCAGCGCTATCAAAGTGTTTTTATTTGTTTTTTCTGAGCAAACCAGAATCAGATAGTTTATGCTGTCAAACTTTGGGATAGGACTTTTAACACGTATCATCCTCTCTCTATCGCTAAACCTCGTTGGCGGAACCCAAATATGCATTTTTCTTCTATTTATTCTTCTTCTTGCACTTGCTTAAGTCAGTTTGACGTCAATTTGACAATTCACTAAGAACTTGTCTACCATCACCATAGAATACTGACCCCAACATAACTCTTTGTCCTATTCAACTCCATTTGTTTAGGTGTGATGTCATCACCAAAGAACGGGCATTGTTATAAATGCGCATTAAAAACACAGAGACTAACAAGAGAGAGAGGATTCAAAAACACGAACACGGACAAAAACTCAGGCGCGGCGCGCGCACGATCGGGACTGAAGCGGCGCGGCGCAGTGTTAAATGCGGATCAAAAGAATGAGTCACTCATTTACGTTTACAAGCTTTTTGCTTTTGCATCGTTGTCAAATGTATGCAAGTATTTACGTATACTACGGTCAGAAACACACAGAAAATAGAGAAGAAAATGCTTTGGTAGCACGGACAAAACCTTTGGTAAAAAAATAACCCAGCAATAGACTTTAACTGACAGTTGAGTCAACAAAATCTTTGGTTCACTCAACAAAATCTCTTCGGTTAAATGTACACACAACTTTTGGTTAGCTCTACTGAAGTCTTTTCCTGAGTCATTTTTCTACCGCAGGTATAGTCAGCGCTACCAAAAATAGTTTTTTTCCTGGTTTTTTTGTGCTTTGAAAAAAATAATTCCTATATTATAATAAAATTACTAGGAGCACAACAATAAGTAAACCACAGAAAGTCTATAGTACTTCGACCAATAAATTCTGGGGAAGGTTGGCCCTATATAAGATTCAAATCTATTTTTTTCTAACTTTTTTGTTTGGGGGAAAAAAAAAATCCAGCCGGCTTCACTATTCCGTAGTGTTGCCGTTTCGTGTACAGTGTACACTTATAGTAACATTGTACGATGTGTGCCACCCATGTTCTCTAAACAAACGAATAATAGACGAAAAATCGGATTGTCAGCACCTGCGGAATTTTTTGCATGATTTTTTGAGCCAGAAAACGGGCCAAATTGGTTCAGAAATAAAGACGTCTTTATGGGAGGAAATAATCAAATGTAATTTGGAGTTGTATATCAGTAAAGATTACAGGTTTCTGTTTCACATGTAATCCTTTACTGATACAACTCCAAATTACACATGATTTTTCCTCCTATAAATACGTCTTTACTTCTGGACCAATTTGGCTCAAAAACAATCAAGCAAAAAAATTAAGCAGGTGCTGACAGTCAAATTTTTCGTCTAGTATTCGTCTGCTCAGAGAAAACAGCCGAAAACCGCGTCAAAAACCGGCTATTTTCGGAGCCAGTACAGTGACTGGATAAACTACAGTGCGGCCATTAGCCCTCCACCCCTCAAGAACGCACCCACTTTAGCATGGGCAGCATGGGGAGTATGATTGTTCTTGGGTTTCGGAATGAAGATAGCTGTACCCCCTGTCTGAAAAAAGTCAATAATGCTTAAACCATTTTAAGGGCGGGGGGTTGCGATATTTTTGGCGAGTAACTCAGGAACAAACTTCTTCCCTATGGCGCCCGTGTTAAGTTGGGTGCGCAACCGCGGAGGGCCAGTTACGGGGAATCGTTGATTTCTCTCAAATTTGCGAACCAATATGTTTCAAATTTGACAGAAGACCTTCAGTCGTGTCCAACTTGCGCACGAGAACCCTATAAAACCGTAAAAATACTTCTAAAATGCTCAAATTCGCGATCTAAGAAATCCGACCAATCAGGAAGACGAACGAAATGGCCGCACTGTGGTTTATCCAGTCACTGTAGGAGCCAGCGACAAATAACGCCATCTATCGGATTAAAATCTCCGGGAGTTTGCCGTAGAATCACCTTAAGTAAACGCAATAGGGCAGCGCTGCTCTATACGCCCTTACGTCGTGGCACATCTTGGTTACGTAAAGAGATAACTGAATAAATATGAGCTTAACCGCGAGAGCTTCGTAATCCTCGCCCTCGACCAACAATTGAACCAATCTCTGGAAGAAAGGCTCATAAAACATCAGGTGTGCTCACCCGGTGAAATCTTCGTGAAACAATACAATGCAAAATCGTCGGAAGAGCAGACGTCACGTTTCGCGGATCTTTCTTCCTGAGACCGCCTCAATTATTTCGGTTCCTCGTTATTTCCTGAATTCGACTTCATAGTTTAGTTTCGGCCGTGACGAGGATGCTGTATAAGTCCGCATAGCTATAAGGCCTCCGGCCTCCGGCCAGTTCCCATTGTTTTATGGCCACGCACGTTTTTCGGGTTTCGCCGAAACGATGGGATAAACGTTCACTTTTTAAAACGCACACCTCCAAAACATCTTATTTTTCACACACACTGACTCGCACGTCATTTGGTTATTTACAGATCGTACACGAAAGCACGGGACAACAACGTTGCTAAATCATGAGGATTCTCCATGGCAGAGCTGCCGATTTGCGTAGATTTAATGGCATTTTAAAATTCAGCGAAGATTCCACCGGTTGAGAAAAGATTACAGAGTTTAGTTCAGTGTATGACTGTAATGCACGAAAATACTAGCGCCTCTCATCTTTTCTCAACCGGTAGAGTCGTCGATAACTTTGAAAACTTGTGGATATTTTAATTAAATAACGGTGTTTCCACCGATTGAGGAAAGATTACAGATCAGAGTTTTTTTGTTGCATTACAGTTATACACTGAATTGAACTATGTATAATCTTTTATCAACCGGTGGAATCATCGGTGAATTTCAAAATATCACTAAATCTACGCAAATCGGCAGCTCTGCTCCATGGGAATATATTGTATCAATGGTCAAAGTTGAAAAAAACACGAATCTCGTTTATTCCGTACTATGACTGACAAAAGAACGTACCCTAATTGAAATTTTTATTTTCAAAATGTTGTGTTGTTTTCAATAGAATTTTCGATTTTCCGTGACGTATTTTAAACAGTCATTCTGTTTCGTTCTTAAATACATGAAAGCCGAAAAATTGTTAGAAGGTAGCCGAGGTTAAAAATTGTAAAAATTTCGACCAAGGTTTTTTTTTTTTTTTTTTTTTTTTTTTTTTTTTTTTTTTTTTGAAAGTCATAATACATAAAATAATAGGTCTGTTCGTTAGTTGTCAATTTGCAGAATGGGTCTCTTGCAAACTTTCCCTATTAAGCTGCGGCTGTCATAGGATTGCGCGAATGTACCCTCCCCCCCTTTTTTGGGTGTGAAGGATTGCGCGAATTTTTCAAGATTTGAAACCGGACTTTTTTGCGCGAATACGAATACGAATACTTTGCACTTTGCCAAGCTGAATGAATGGAGGCGTCACAAGGGGGGTTTCGGAGACATCACCTTTTTGACCATGTTATTTTTCCAGGAATTGGCGGATTTCATATAAATCATTACTTACTCAATGAGTCAATCACTGAGGAAAATCTCTGGTTACCGTATCGAGAATTCTGTTTAATACTTTCCTATCAGGAATTCTGGTAAATGTAACCGGAATTTAAGTTACGTCCACAGATATTCTAATATTACATTTGCGGAAACTCCATCTTACATACAGGGTGTTGAAAAACTGTTCCCGAATATTTCAGGGGCGGATTCTGCAGATCAAAATAAGACCTTTTTTCCTATAAACATGTGTCCGAAAATGCCCCCCTTTTGAGCTACAGCCCCCCAAAGTTTTAAAAAATTTACGGTTTTTTTTGGAATAGCGACCACTATTATGAACCAAATGCCTTAAAACTTGGTGTCTTGAGGTAGTTTCACGCGTAGAATCCATTAATGACCTCGAAAAATTCAGAAATTGAGTCTAACTGTACTTTTCACGCAATCTTGTACCTTTAACGGCACGAATTTTATGTTACGGATTAAAATTTTGAAGAATAATTACCAACATCAGATGCGGAAAACCCTTAGAAAGATTTTTGGTCCTCTTTGTTTCTTTCGATACGACGCGTTTTAAGCGAGATAATCGCTGCACAGTGTGGAAAAGTCAGCGTTTTTACCATAGCGGCCGGCCCGTAGAAGCAGCGGAGAGGCGGGTTGCATACTCACTGCCGTTTTTCATGGTAAAAGCGCTGACTTTTCCACACTGTGCAGCGATTATCTCGCTTAAAACGCATCGTATCGAAAGAAACAAAGAGGGCCAAAAATCTTTCTAAGGGTTTTCCGCATCTGATGTTGGTAATTATTCTTCAAAATTTTAATCCGTAACATAAAATTGGTGCCGTTAAAGGTACAAGATTGCGTGAAAAGTGCAGTCAGACTCAATTTCTGAATTTTTCGAGGTCATTAATGGATTTTACACGTAAAATTACCTTAGGACACCAAGTTTTAAGACATTTGGTTCATAATAGTGGTCGCTATTCCAAAAAAACCGTAAATTTTTTAAAACTTTGGGGGGCTGTAGCTCAAAAGGGGGGGCATTTTCGGACACATGTTTATAGGTAAAAAAGATCTTATTTTGATCTGTAGAATCCGCCCCTGAAATATTCGGGAACAGTTTTTCAACACCCTGTATACAAAAATTCCGAATGGAAAGCATTCAACAGAGTTTTTGTTCCGGTGACCTACAATTTTTCTCACAATCAGTGAAGGTGAATCTTTCTCACAGAACAGATCATCGTGGGTCAATGCAAAGTTTTACAAATCACTAATAAACAAAGAAACTCGCATAGTTAGTAAGATTTTTCGATCGATAAATAGATAAAACACAGCCACACAGTAAAAATTTAATTGATTAGAAACTGCACCTCATCAACGTCTAAATTTCAAAGGTAAAACGATCAGGCCAGAATAACCAATCGATTCCAATCATCACAAGAACTTTCTTTTCCTCTCCCGTGCGTTCCCTTTCTAGCCTTTATAGATGCGACTGGAAAGTTGCGTGAAACGAAAGAAAAGGAGAATGAACCGATGAACAGCGGGAATAAAAAAAAAACAGGTTTCCATTCATAT